>CANYLF010109546.1:0-21963 GCA_948193215.1 Bocquillonia castaneifolia
CTAATCTCCGTTGGAGTCTTGCCTTTTTATAAGCTAGGATTTGAGAAGCTCTTTTAGGATCTAAACACAAAATGAACAAGAATAGAATGAGAAATACATTTTTATATCAGGTATAATAACTAAATAAATTAAAAAAATTTAGATATTCACCTTGTGGCAAAATCTCACTAACATCAAAAATCTTTTGCATTACACCATCTTCCATGTGTTGGAAATTTTCAACTCTTAATGACGATGATGACGACTTAAATTTGTGTTTCATCTTTAAACAGATATTTCAAAGAGATTCAAATGAAAAGGACAACTTGAAAAAGGAAAAAGGTGAAGCAAAGCAAAAGAGCAAATCTCTACAAACTATCAATTTATAAGAAAGAAATTATCAACAGATTCATTAATGATTTGGAAATTCAAAAGACAAATAACAAAATTAGGAATATGATAGGTCAAGATACTTAAAAGATAAATAATAAATTAAAAAAGATTACGAATACGAGAAGGCAAAACATATTAAAATATGATAATTTAAATCAAAACTAAGAAATGTAAAAAATACAAAATAAACCTACATGTCATCTTGAACGATCCTTCATGGTAAAAATGAATTTCTCACATTGTAAGTATTTATATACATACAAAAAATTTTCCTATCTATTTTATTTTTATTTTATAATGTTGCCTGCCTATATAAACGATAAATAAGTAGAGGAGGCACACATTTCTCACATAAGAAAGCATCAATATTGAAAGTAACGTTAACTTGTTCGTTCCTTCCCGCTCCTTGAGTTTCTTTCTTCGATTCCAAGACTTGGAAAACCCTAATTTTCTGAGAGAAATTAACAACTAATCCATTAATCTTTTTTGTTTCTTTAAAGCAACCTTAATTAATTAATCTTGATATATTCCAATTAAGACTCTGAAAACCCTAGCAAAATTTCTGAGAGAGAGAAATTAATTAACAACCGATCCATTGATCTTTTTTGTTTGTTTCTTGAAATCGATTAATTAATCTTGATAGTGGGTAATGTTCTTAGTACAATTCCATATGGGTCCGTTTAAGTTTGAGCCGAGTGATGAAGATATAGTAGGTGAGTATCTGCTGAAGAAAATCAAAGGCGAGCTCTGTTATCAGTTTGAGGTGATCGTTGATTTGTATGGTACTCATGAAGAACCTTGGCAGCTTTGGGAGAGATTTTCTTCTATTCAATTTATTTCTATGCCTAATTAAAGAAAACAAATCCTTCAGGATTCAAGGGGTACTTGGCAGGCTACCGAAAAAAGATACTAGAATTAGGCATGAAGGATATTAAAGTAATTAGGAGAAAGTTTAAACATTCAATTTCAAACGTTAATAATGCCCAATGGTCCTTATGTGAGTTTAGTATGGATGGTAAGAAGAAGAATGATACCAACGGGAACTGGGTTATTTGCCGCCTTGAAAATAAGTATCCTTCTGCTGTGATGAAGAGGGTTTTTAATGCAGATCTGTTTCAAAGTATTCTTAATTATGACGTTCGTCCACAAAAGAGATTAAAGATTGATGAAGAGAATAATCAAGAATTCAATTCTAATTCTAATCAAATCAAGATTCCTACTACTAATGCTCTTGAGTGTGGTACTATTAATGATGAACCAAAAGAGGAAGATGATACTACTACTCCTCCTGATTTGTCCTTGGCGTCCTTTTCTTATAATGTTAATGTTGAATCCAGCCATAGTCATGTCCAAAGCTCAAATGAGAAAGATGATTCTACTGCTATTGCTACTGCTGCCCTTCAAACACTACCACCACAACAACTTTTCAGGGGATCTCAATCCTCAAATTGATTCCTTCTTCTGCTAGTTAGCTTTTTATAGTTAATCATGATTACTTCTTTTAATTCATTTCTTTAAAACTTGAATATACCTACCTTGTGTTTTTTGGTATTACCGCCTTTTATACTTTAATAATTAATGATGAAATCAAATCTTACGTACGTGCATGCAAAATAAATCGTATTGATATGCCTTGTTTATTTTACATGGAGGTTAAATATCTATCGGTAATGGAGTAGTATTATAAATATGATGTCAATCCATTGAAGAGAAATTATATGCATATGTATGGTCTCATCTGTGAAATCTGATTTCTATGTGATTGACAACTTATCAAACCTGAATGTCACAGTGATTAGAATTTCCAATGACTAAGTCAAAATGAGTTATGTTTATGGTAATCTTGATCAAAGAGTGATCGATTGAGTTTTTTTTAATGAATGTTATGTAGTATTGATTATTGACTATTGACACAACTTGCCATGCTTTGTTGTTGTCGCTTTACATATTCTCAAGGAAATGACATCCAAACTTATACCCCATGGGCCTACCTCTACAATCTAGTTTCCATCCACATTCTGAGTAATAATTTTTTTTTGATAATAAAATTCATTAACGTTGTGTTATAATTGATTTGTTTATATTTATTATTAATTTATTTTATTTTTTTATGTTATTAATTAATTTTATGCTTTTTTAAATGAATTCATACATATAAATACTAAGGTAAAAAAATTAACAGTAATTGTTGACATCCGAGTTTAGAATGTTCTAAAAAAGTGAATGGGGGTATGTCTGTAAATTGAGAATGAAAAAAATTGATTAATGATTAATTAATGTGCATTAAAAAATCAAAAAACTTTAATTTAAAATACATATTAAACATATCTATTAGAATGTTAAACATTATTCAAAAATTAAATAAAATTTTTTTTAAATGTTTATATTTATTAAAAACTCGTAGTAGGATTTTTGCTCAAAAAATAAAAGACTTGTAGGACTTAGTAATTAGTTTTTTTTTTTTATTTTGAAGGAGGTTTTAGTAATTAGAAGTATTACAGAAAATTTCATTTTTATTTAATTTTCTTAAATGATGCCTATATAAAGGATAAATGATTAATAAGTAGACGCACACAAACATAATCAAGAAAGAATTAATAACAACTCCAACGGTAACTTGTACCTTCCCGCTCAAGCCCATTGATCCCTTCACTTTCTTTCCTGATTCCAAGACTTGGAAAACCCTAATTTTGGCTCCTCCACTGATCTTTCTTTTCGTTTCTTGAGAAATGGATAAATTTTTTGGTGCAATTCTAGTTGGGTTTAGGTTTCAGCCGACTGATGAAGAGCTAATGAGCATCTGTAGAACAATAATCTCTCTAGTCCCTATTTCTGATCTGTACGGTCATCAAGAACCATGGGAGACTTGGGACACATTTGCTGTTAGGCGCCGCGCCACAATTATTGAAAGTAAAAGAAAAAAAAATTCGGTGCAGATGTTTTGTATTCGGTAGATACGCATTTTACGCGTAATCCTCTGCCTATAAATAGGCAGAGGATGTTTAAAAAAAATTGCATCCCAATGAAGAAATAAAAATATAGAGAGTGAGAGAAAATTAGAGAGTTGGGTGATTATTTTCTCCTATTATAAAAAGAGAATATTTGAGTGTTTTCTACTTTATAAATAGAGAGGTTGTAACTCCTATTATTTTCTCATAGTGAAATTCTTCTGTCCTTGCCCGTGGTTTTTATCCTGATTTGTTTGGGGGTTTTCTACGTAAAATCTGTGTGTTCTATTATTTTTATTATTCATTATCTTTATTTTTCTCAAATTATTAGCTGTGGTCTTGCTCTACCCGGTCCGATTTTCTCAACATTTGCTCCAACTCACTCGTCGTGGTAATCAGCTTTACTTGTTTACCCAATTAAAAAAGAAAGCGAAGGCTTCAAAAGTCTTCCTTCGTAGTGTAGGACAAGGTACTTAGCTCGGACATAACAAGGGTAAGCCTGATGGTAGATTGGGTATTCTTGGAACTAAGAAAATGTTTAGTTATAGAAACAATAACAACTCTCTTCACCATGGTCGCTGGCTCTTGCATGAGTTTAGATTGGTTGGTCATCATGTTGATACCAACTTGGTTCTTTGCCGCCTTATAAATAACCATCGCATTCGTCCTCCTGCTGTAGAGAGGTAGATGTGTTGAGAAAATTAGACCGGATAGAGTAAGACCATAGCAAATAATTTGAGAAAATAAAGATAGAGAATAATAAAATAATAGAACACATAGATTTTACGTAGAAAACCCCTAAACAAATTAGGGTAAAAACTACGAGCAAGGATAGAAGAATTTCACTATGAGAAAATAATAGGAGTTACAACCTCTCTATTTATAAAGGAGAAATACTAAAAAGTCTCTCTTTATAATAGGAGAAAATAATCACTCAATTCTCTAACATTTTTCTCTACCTCTCTCTTTCTATATTTTTTTTTCTTTGGGATGTGATGAATTCGACTTCTTACATCCCCTGCCTATTTATAGGAAGAGGATATGAGTAATGTTAGGCAAAATTAGTGGCACCGAAAAGAAAAGAAAATTGTTTCTTTTCATTATCAAAGGTTGCGGCTAAGCCCACAATCTCCCACTTGAAGATTTGATTAATGATCAATCAGATCATCACACCATTCTTTCTTCTTTGTCTTTCCATGCTGCTTATGCTTCTGTCAAGCCATTAGAGAAACGACACCAAATAAATTTATCAGTGTTAACTGCTTTCGTTAAAAAATCTGCTAGGTTGTCTTTAGTGTGAATTTTCTGCATATTCATAGTGCCCTCTTCCACTTTCTCACTCGTATGTGCTTTGACTTTGAAAGAAAAACTGGATTCCTTACAAGGTGCAAGGCACTCTGACTATCATAGAACAAAGTAATTTTCTCTTGTTTGTGCCCGAGTTCCTCCATTATCATTTTCAATAATACTGCTTCTTCAGACTCGATGGCTCTTCCTCTTCGTGCTCAGTGCTGCTTCAGAAGATCTTCTTCTGCAGACTTCCTTTCCACATGTACAGTTGTAGTCCCTGAACTTTCTTTTGAAGTACTATCATCTTCTCCCTTCAATTTATCTTCTATGAAGATTACATCCCTACTAACTATAACCTTGTGGGTAGTGGGATCCCACAGGTGATACCCTTTTACACCAATAACATATCCCAAGAACAAACACTTCCTGGATTTTGGATCCAGCTTTGTAGTTTCTTGGGTATTGTACATCACATACACAGGACTTCCAAATATATGGATGTTTAAATAATCAATTGCCTTCCCAGTCCACATCCCCATCGGTGTCTTTAGATCAATTGCTGTAGATGGAGACCGGTTAATCACATAACAGTCGATATTGACTGCTTCTGCCCAGAATGCCTTATCCAGGCCCGCAGCTCCCAGCATTGCTCTTGTTCTTTCTAAAAGAGTTTTGTTCATCCGCTCTGCCACTCCATTTTGTTAAGGAGTGTATGCCGTAGTGAACTGCCTCTTGATGCCTTCTTACTTGCAAAAGCTATCAAATTCTTTACCAGTGTACTCTCCTCCATTATTTGTCCTTAAACACTCTTATTGCCTGAATAAAGTTCAACCCGCGCTTTGTAAGTTTTGAAAATTGCAAACACATCTCCCTTGCTCTTGATAGGATACACCTCCTAAAGTAATCATCAATGAAGGACACAAAGTACTTCGCTCCTCCTAGTGATGAAACCGATGCTTGCCATATATCAGAGTGAACTAATTCTAGAACAGTCTTGCTTCTCGAATTGGATGTGTTGAACTTTAGTCGATGCTGCTTGCTTGTTATGTAGTGCTCACAAAAAGGTAGTGTCACCTTTGTAAGACCCGGAAGTAGATTTTTCTCAACAAGAACTTTCATACCTTGTTCAGACATATGTCCAAGTTTCTGATGTCACACCATTGCAGATCTTTCAGTTGAACTACTTGAAGCAACAGATGCTTCTACTTCTTGCACAGTCTCTCCTAAAAGCATATACAAATTTGCAGCAATCTTTTCTCCTTTCATAATTACAAGCGCTACTCGGCTAAACTTCATGATTCCTTTATGAACTTTGATAATACAATCAAGATCATCCAGCTGTCCCAAAAATAACAAATTCTTCTTCAGACCTTCCACATGTCTCACTCCTTGAATAGTGCGGACTTTACCATTGTACATCTTCAACTTGATGGTTTCAATGCCTATGATCTTTAAGTCATTATCTTCACAACTATACACAGATCCTCCTAAGATAGGTTCATGATGATGGAACCATTCTCTTCGAGAGGTCATATGATAAGTTGCTCCCGAGTCAAGAAGCCACACATCAGCAAATTTCTTCCTGCTCTCATTTGATATTGCTGCTTCACAACACAATACATTTCCATCATCTGAAGTGCTCAGCACATTCCCTTGAGGATTGGAATTCTTCAGACTTCAACAATCCTTCTTCAAGTGACCTTTCCCACTAAAAATGGGAGCATTTAAAATTCTTCTTACTTCTTGATTTTGACCTACCATGATTGTGACTCCCACTTAGGCCACGTTTCGTTGATCTCCCTCTCATCACTGTCAAGGCTTTCACTTGTTATGAACCTGCCTACTTGTCCTCCTTGTTCTTTCACTGATTTTCTTCTTCAAGAATAGCGGCTGTTGTATCATCAAAAACCAAAGAATCGGAATGAATATTATTTGTTAAATCGATGATGAGTTGATCATACGAATCAGGTAGACTTTGGAGTAGAAGTTTCGGACGTCCTTATGAGTCTATTTTATAGCCCAAAGATGTGAGCTGAGAAAATAGAATATTCAAGACATTAAGGTGCTCTATCACTGAAGTAGATTCTAACATTCTTAAGGTGTAAAGTTTCCTCTTAAGGAAGATTTTGTTGTGTAACGACTTGGCCTCGTACAGTTTGATGAGGTGGTCCCGTATCTCCTTTGCTGTCTTCTTTTCTTCTATGCTGGATAATATCCCATCTACAAGTGCTAGATGAAGGTTTGCAATAGCATTCTCATCCATCTCTTTCCACTTATTATCATCTGTTATTTCCTGTGGCCTTTCACTAATCGCCGCCAAACAACTATCTTTTCTCAAGATAGCCTTTATCTTTAATTTCCACAGTGAGAAATTTCTCCTGTTGAACTTTTCAATCTCAAACTTTGCCGCCATTGCTTCTATCACAAAATTTCTGAGCAAAAATTAGCTCCCACTATTTCACGTGAACAATATCATGAATAGTACTCTGCTAGAATGATTGTGAACAGTACCCCGCTACAGTACAAATGAACAGTATCTGCTATAGTGCAAAATTAACAGTATTATGCTATAGTAACGAGTTGCGCAGTAATAGGCTGCTGCAATATCTTTACTATTTCCACAGTGCGTGAACAGCATCATGCAACAAATTCAAAAGGTTACTATTTTACTAATTTATCAAATTACTATTCCGGTGTCCGTTTTCAAAACGGGTTGCAGTAGAAAATGCCAAGTAATTTTCTCTTCTTCATGGTATATTTTGTTTTCCAAAACACCACAACTTTTGAAACCCTTACTGGGCTCTTTACACCTTACAAAGGTGAATAATAATCTAATTTATTTTCTGAAGTGGAGGATCCACTTTAGTGGCAGCCAGAGAGCACACAATAAATAGATATATATACACCCAAGTCAGGCTCTGATACCAATTGTTGAGAAAATGGGACCGGATAGAGTAAGATCACAGCTAATAATTTAAGAAAATAAAGATAAAGAATAATAGAAAACCCCTAAACAAATTAGAGTAAAAACTACGGATAAGAATAGAAGAATTTCACTATGAGAAAATAATATGAGTGACAACCGCTCTATTTATAAAGGAGAAACACTAAAAACTCTCTATTTATAATAGGAGAAAATAATCACTCAATTCTGTAATTTTTTTTATACCTCTCTCTATATATTTTTTTTCTTTCTGAAATGAATTCGAGTTCTTACACCCCAGCCTATTTATAGGTAACGTTAGCGGCACCCAAAGGAAAAGAAAATTGTTTCCTTTCATTATCAAAAGTTGTGGCTGCGTCTCAAAGTCTTGATCTTGTTCATCCTAAAAAGTGTTTAAAGATTGAAGAGATTAATAATCCTCCTACCGCTAATCAAGATCTTGTTCGTCCTCCAAAGCAGTTAAAGATTGAAGACAATAATAATAATCCTCTTACTACTACTAATCAACATCAGTTCAATTCTAATGGGACTAATGTTCAACTCGCAAAACAAGATGAAGGGGGCAATGTACTAGCGCCTAAACAGGGTAATGACTTCTTTAGAATATTTATGTATGATGACGCTGAATTCTGCAATCGCAATAGCAACTACAATCCTTATAGCAACTTGTCCTTGGCGCCCTTTTGGTACGGTGATGATGCTGAAACCGGTCGTGTTCAAAACTCAAAGCAGAAACATGGTTCTAATTGATTCTTCTGCTGCTTCTTTAATTTCTTTCTTTTCTGGTAGTTTCTTATAGCCAGTCAGTCATATTAAGATGATTACTTCTTTTAATTCATTGGTTTAAAACTGGATTCTACCTTATGTTTTCTGGCAGTCTGTCTTTTATACTATATATAATAATGGTGAAATCAAATATTACATACTAACCGGTGCATGATAAATCGTATTGTTATATATGCCTTGTGGGTGAATATCGGTGACGGAGGATTAGAAATATAAAGTCAATCTTTTGAAATTATTAATTCTAGTAGCAACTATGCTTGTGTTATGTTTATTTTTCCCACTATTTTATAACCAGCCTTTTGTGAATTGTGATATGATAAGATCTGATTTGTGAATTGTGATTTCATGTTATTGACAACTTATCAAACGAGAACGTGACAGTGATTAGAATTTCCAATGACTAAATCAAATTCTATGCTAGAAACTTTAATAAGAAATCTATACAACGAGTTTAACACAGATTGGTGACACATAAGGCACCCTACAATTGAAAACTTTAACACAGTATGAGTAATAGTATGAATACAAGGAAAGGGAAAAAAATTTGACATACAATGATTAAGCAGAATGTTCTTTTGTTCCAAAATACAATTTGCACAGAGTTTTATAAGCAATTTCAGCATTGCACTGGATGAAAGGGGGGAAAAATTTCCTATTCATACTTGTTATTTAAACAAAGCATATATTGAATGAATATGAGGACTCGTGAATTCACCCAACTGACTTAGGCTAATGCATTAGCGCCTGCAACAATCTCTAATATCTCTCCTGTAATCTTTGCCTGGCGCTGCCGATTGTAAACAATGGAAAGGGTCTTCCTCAATTCAAATGCATTATCAGATGCATTGCTCATGGCACTCATCCTGGCAGCAAGCTCACTAGCTAAAGATTCCTGCAATGCCTTCAAGATCTGGCTGTTCAAGTATAGAGGTAATAAGGCATCGAGAATCTGAACTGGGTCCTGCTCGAACTGCAAAATTGGTGAGAAATCTGCTGTTTTAGTCCTAACCACATCTCTTTCTACAGTTAACTTCCCTTCTCTTGTTGTTAACCTGAAGAACTCATCCTCAGCTGCATCTACGCAGTTTCCATTAATGTCACAAATTTCTCCCTTTGGTGAGAGTGGAAGAAGGGTGTGTATAACCGGTTCAGACTTCACTAGGGACACGAATTTTGTGTACAAAAGCTCCACCTTATCAACCTCTTCACTCACAAACAGTGAAAAAACATCATCTGCTATTGTTTGAGCCTCTTTAGCTGTAGGAAGATTAGTTCCTTCAAGAAACCTATCAACTGGTATATAAGGCCGCCTTATGAAATAAGAGTTGCCCTTTTTACCAACGCTGATGACAGTATAATCAACACCGAGATCTTTCAATTCTGCAATTCTCGACTCTGCTTTCTTGATAATATTATTGTTAAAACCTCCACAAAGACCTCTATCCCCAGTAACAACAACTAAAGCAACTTTCTTGACAGGCCTAGTTTTGGTAAGAGGAACATCTATGTCCTCAGTTTGTAGCTGTTCATTAATATTATAAAGAACTTCTACAAGAGTTTCAGAGAAAGGCCTACCATTGACAACAGCTTCTTGTGCTCTCCTAACTTTAGCGGCAGCAACAAGCTTCATGGCCTCAGTGATCTTCTGCGTGTTCTTAACAGAATCTATACGAGTACGAAGCTCACGGAGATTGCAGTGAATAGGGGTGACAGAAGAGGATCTAGAGGGGTTGTTGGTGGCTGAACTGTGAGTAGGAAGCTGAAACGGGTTGAGAGAAGAGCGAAAAGAGAGCGAAGAGCCATCGGAAAGAGAAGGCTTTGAGGACACCCACATTGTCAGATTGGAGCAAGACATGTTGGTGATGAGGAAAATAGATGTGCGGGTTGAGCCAGAGATCAAAGGTCGAAGAGAGTATTTTTGGTTGAAAAAGTCTCTATCTTTTTCTTGGCTATGGCAAATGGTATGGAGGAAAATAGATGGGAAATGAGTGGAGGGAGAGGGAGGGAGCGGATGAGGTTTTGAGATAAGGATTTTGACCGTTTGAGATTGCTCGAGACATATATTAGATTCACTAGCAAAGGCATGTACATGTCAGTGACTCGATATTTTTTTACTTACGTGGAGATGGAGAAGCATATGCGGCTAGGATGGTTTCTTAATTTCTAGGAGGCATTCGTAGTCAGTTGGGAGTTTTCAGTTTCACTGCAGTGAATGCTACTTGTAAATCTTTCTCCTCAGCTAATTAATTTAAAAATGATTTTTGTCATTCTGATAGTACCCCTACCCCGAGGCCCCAACAAGAATTACTGACCCTGCACAAATCGTCCAAAGAAAATGAAACCAGAATATTTGACGCTACATAATTACAAGAGCAATTTTTAGCATGATTGATTTGGGATGGCTGACACGAAAGTAATTGGATTGTTTTATGATAGCAAAAACCGACCACTGAGTGCAAAAAGAGAGCCCACTCTTTACATGACATTGACATATAACCAGAAAGTTCGCACCAAAAATATGCTTGAACGCGCATTTAGCCAATAATGAGCAAAACTGAAATCAGTGTGGCCCGTAGAAAGGCCCGTATAACCCGGTGCTTGTGCATTTTGGGTAGAAAATAGAAACGCAATTAGCTATTTCCTTTGCAAGTTCAGCATGTTCTATCTTTAGAGTGATATAACATGCAACTCATGCTTCCTTTGGAAACGTAAGCATGTTAAGAACTATGGTGAATGAACAGATCTTCCATGAGAAGACTGAAAACACCTGGTTGAATGCGTGTTCAAACACCACTTATAGTTTAAGCTTCTCTAGCAGAATTATACACGAGTCTCCTCACTTTCTCTTTGAAGAAGCGGACTGACTATGGCCTCGTACGTATGTTTATTGGGTACGACTCCCTTGAGCACCATGTCATCGTGCAATTCAATCACTTCTCCAGGACTGCACCTCTTGGCACAACTTGTAATAAGAATTGTGTATGTTATATCATCAGGAATCAAACCTTGAAGGACCATCATCTTCATTAGCCTCTTTGCTTGTTGAATATGACCAAGCTTGCATAATGAGTTCATCAATGTGTTGTAAGTGATGCGGTTTACCAGAATCCCTTCACTTCTCATTTCCGTACACAAAGCAAATGCTTGATCAATCTTCCCACTGTTGCAATAACCATTTATCAAGGTGTTATAACTTATGGCATCAAATAAATCCATCCTCCTTAATGTATCCATCAGAAGTCTTGCAGGATTCAGTGATCCCACCTTGCAGAAACCATTTAGAAAAGAATTGTAGATCAGTAAATTGGGCTTTCCCCCTGCATTTGTCATTCTTTCATAGAGCTGAAGAGAAGTTTCAGTGTTGCCCTCCTTGCAGTGCCTGTCAATCAAAGTACCAAAGGTAACAACATCAGGAACCAAGCCACGAACATACATGTTGGCTAGCAGTTGCATAGCTCCTGCTAGATTATTGCTTCTGCACAAGTAATTGATAAGAATAT
This sequence comes from Bocquillonia castaneifolia, assembly GCA_948193215.1. Classification (NCBI taxonomy): domain Eukaryota; kingdom Viridiplantae; phylum Streptophyta; class Magnoliopsida; order Malpighiales; family Euphorbiaceae; genus Bocquillonia; species Bocquillonia castaneifolia. Next base: position 11,841 of record CANYLF010109546.1, read on the forward strand.
TGTGTGAAAATGCATCTGTAACAAGGTTTGTTTCAAGAATCTTCTTCTGAAATTTAAAAGCTTCATTTAGATAACCATTTCTGCAAAGTCCCTCTATGACTGTAGAATATGAGAATTCATCAGGGCATATCTGCTTATCAATCATATCTGATAGCAGCAAAGAAGCTCCTTCCATATCTCCTTCCATGGAAAGCCAGTGGATGATTGAATTGTACAGGACAGAATTTGGGACTAATCCTTTTGTCACCATTTCATCGCATAACCTAAAAGCCTCCTCCGAATTCCCTACCCGCAAAAAACCATCTATTAAAGTTGCATAGGTCCTCACATTAGGTTCAATTTCTTTATCCATCATTTTATTTTTAAATTCTTCTGCCACAGCCACATTCCCCATTTTACAAAACCCATTGACAAGACTATTACAAGTTATAGAATCAGGCTTAACCGAGCACCCTGACATGACTTCCATATTGCTAAAAAGCTTCAAGGCAAGATCCATAGCACCCATCTTCCCGGCACCATCTATGATCATGTTAAAAGTAACATCATTAGGCCAAACACCACGCTTCAACCCTTGATAGATTATCGACACAGCTTCTAATAATCTACACTCCTTACAAAAAGCATGAATAACCAAATTAAAGGAAATAATATTTTCAACATATCCATAAGAAACCATTTCCTTATACACCTTCCAAAACCTATCAATATCATTCAACTTCAGGAGATGACTCAAAAAATTGTTCCAAGCATGAATAGTAACCCAAAAACCCTCTAACTGCAGCTTCTTGATGACTTCATAAGCACCCTGAGTATCCCCAGTACGAGTACAAGCACGAACCAATGAATCAAAAACAGCTGGACTCGAATTACACGTTTCAAAACTATTAACCAATGCATCTAAGACCTCCAAAGGGAGAGTACCATTTACAGTCATCAAATTCCCCATAACAAAGCAAGCATCATCGAATCTCTTTGATTTGATAAGCACGTGAATTACAGGACAAGAACAGTCCAATGGGTGCAGAAAAACACTCTTTTTCTGTAAAATCCAATTGTGAAAATCTAAGGCTAAACGAGGTGAGCCTTGAAAATTGCAAATAACACGACCCACTAAAGAAGAGGTCATATTGGGCAACATTTTCTCCAAAAAACTCCATCTCCTGTGCTTAAGATTAACACAAATTGATGTAAGAATAATATCTTCAGTTATAACCCTAGGGTTAGAAAACTTAGGACCCACCTGAAAACAACGTTTTAACACAGAGACATAACAGGTTCTTTTTGAAGGCAAGAAGAAGCTTAAAAACATAGAATAACGGATACCCAATTCATCAAATGAACTTATAATTGCAAAAAGAACTCAAATTACCTTTTTTTCCCCCTTTTCTATAGCTAAGGCAGAGCACCATACAGAAGAAACGGATACTGAAGGTTCTGTGCTTTGCCTGGCGCAGCTGCTAATTTTTATTGAATGTCCTGACCCAATAAACGACACCGTTTGGTTGGGTGAATTTTACTTTTTTTCTTTTCTTAACCGAATGACGGGCTCTTTTTTTTTTTTTTTTTTTGAGATGGGAATAGCGGGCATTAGGTAGCAAAGATTACCATACAACTATTTTTTAAATAATTTGTAATTTTCCTAATTTTATAGAGTAATTAATTTATCAATAAATTAACATTTACCATAACTTTTAGATGATATAAGAAAAATTAAAGATAAAATTCTATTAAATTTAATTTTATATTTTAAGTAAATAACAATAATTTTATATTTTAATCAAATAACATAATTGAATATATATGCCTATATATCTTTTACCAATTATTAATTTATAATGTTAATTGGATCAAAGAATATCTAAAGAGTGTTTTAAAAAAATATTTTCTTATTAATTTAGCTCCTTAGTTCAAGTCAGAACAGTAAAAAATCATTATATTATAGAAATTATTAATTTATCAACCATTAATTTATAGAGGTTTTACTGTATTTGGTGTGATATTTAAAGATTAGTACATCAAAGAATTTTTTTATTATAAATTCACGAATTAAAATTAAGGTATAAATTCACGAATTAAAATTAAGGAATTGTACAAAGCAATTATTGAAAAATTATCGATAAAATTTACCTATAGATAAGTGTTAGTAAATACGACGGGAAAAAGAATGCAAATCTGCTTCTTGATTGATATGTGACTAAATTGTACACTAAATAGCAATTAAGGAAGAACTGTTAAAAGTATTAGTAAAATTTCAACACAATTAATTTTAGAAAATAAGATTTGATGTGATTAATCAATATATTTGCTAATATTTTTCAAAATGAATACATTATTCTGAGACCGAGAAAGTACTTGACAATAAGCCATTCCTCCCAAATTGGCAGTGACAATATCTACTAACAAAACTTATTTGTACATAATTCTACAAGACTAATAACATATTCACATGAAATAAAAGACCGCGAGAAGGAAAATAAAAAATCCACCCCTGATAAGCCCTTTGGTCTTCTCTAACGCTTTAGTGCTAAATCCAGCAAAATGAATTATAACTAATTCTTCTGATTAATGAAGAAGCTGGCAATGCATTCTGAATTTTCATTTGTCCTTCCTGTGCTCAAGCTTGGATTTGTTCGACTGCCACGCTTCCTGGATTTCTTCAATGTAGAAACAGCAAGAAGACCAAGGCTGAGTTGTTGTGCCATGTCCCCTGCATCTTTCTCTGATGTGTCACCTTTTGTGCTCGGTGTTGTCTTCTTGCAGGATCTGTTTGGACGACCTGAAGCTAAATTTTTGGCAGCAGGACCAACACCGACTGTACCCCCTTCGTGCCTAGCGATCATGCTTGAAGGATCAACAGATGCACATGAATCTAAAGTTAACCAAGAGCTGTTAGTAGCATCCTTCCCCAAGCTTGTCAGATTCAACTTTAAGAAAGGACTACCCTTCCTTGGGATAGAAGCATTTTCCGCATTATGAACAGCACTCTTCCATTCCGACTGTTTATCACCGTAATCTGCATTAGTTGTAACTTCTTCTGTTGCAGAACTTGGAGGCTTCTATGAACCAACAATTAAATAGGACGTCAAACAAATGGAAGTAAATACATAGCTTGGAGAAAAATTATCTTATTTGCCAGAAATAAAAGAAAAAAAAATAATACTGATAACCCCTAGAACTAATGAAAGAGAGAGAGACAAGTCACCTTATCTTGCTTTTCAGCACTTGGTTCACAGCCCAAACCCTCCTCCCCATCAGAATCAGCCATCTCCTCACACTCAAACTCTACATGCTCTTCAGTTTCTTCATCGGAATCACTCAGCTCCTCCTGTTCCATCACGATCTCTGGGGGAGAAAAGTTCCCCCTATCATCCATATTGCATCTGCTATCATTATTGCTTAAAATATCGGGTGCATCAGTATCTGAAACAAGGTTTCTCTCAACTGTTGGGAAATTTTCACAGCATTGATGATGTGGACTCTTACTTGTGTGCTTTTCAATTGTATTTCCAGAATCTGATGCACTAATTGATGACTTTGATTGATTACTTGCACCTACATTTCTACTAATCCTAGTTTTCTCCCTTGTGGTTGTAGAACTTAGATGGATTTCCAAGTCCAATTCATTAGCTCTCTCCACAGGACAAGATGATTTGGCACCACCGGCAGATGAGCCACTATTGATAGGTGATTCAGTCTGAACAGCTCCTAAAGGATTCTGAAGTTGAGCAGATTTGCCATCCAAACCAACATATTGGTGTGCATTCGAGCATGTAGCAGCAAAGTCATTATTTTCTTCTTCTGTTCTTTGCAAAAGTGGATGGAAGTCGATGCCACATGATGCTGAAGTGGGTTCCCTAGTCTCTGAAGATTTATTGAAACGATCAGCGATGTGGTTTGCTGGGAGTGGACTATGAAAGAGACTCAGATTTAATTGAGGCTGATTTGCTGAAAAGAAAGTAAAAGAACTAGAAGCACCATTGCTGCTGCTAAAATATGGCATATGTCCATCTTCAGGAGACTGGAACAGCAAGGGATGCATCTGAAGATCTGCCTCAGTGATCCTCTCTTCAGCATCACAAGTATTATGGAGAATTGAAGACTCTTCTGGATGTAAACTTCTAAGCTCTTCTGGGCATGAATTTGTAATCTTATCCCCCACCTGATTGCTTTTATCCCTGTTAGATGTTGCCAAACTAGTCTTAGAATTTGCAAGTGGAAGCTGAGGAACTGTATTTTCTTTTCCACCATCACCAGTACTACCATATTGAGTGGACACTTTTATAGACACTCCACGGTGATTACTTTTGAAAGCTGCCTGAGAAATTACACGAACAGTCGGTGGAAGATTTACTGCAGGCAAGTCTGGTGCTAACTTCACCAAATGTGCACCATCAGTTCTGCGAGCTCGATATGGCCACAAATAAATTTGCGACTTAGTAGCATTCTGTGCTGTATCCGAAACTTGATGGTTCAGTTGCACAAAATTTGAAGAACAATGTCTAACATTTGTAAAATGTGGCATTGTATAGGGGAATTGGTAATAGCGGGCATATGGAAATCCATGCATATTGTCTATGTGAGACTGATTCCTAATGTGAGCACCCTCTCTTGGCAGTGCAGCTGCAGAAGGATCTTTGTCCCTAAGGTTTAAGCAGGGATGTTCAGACGAAATGAGGTTCAAAGCATCTGGTCTCCAATCTGCCAAAAATGCCTGATGAACATAAGCTTCATTCGGATTATCTACAAAGTCATCTCTACTATTTTTTTCTCCACCAGTACCATCAACCTGATTGTCCTGCAGCAAGTTGAAGAACTTAATGAAGTTAAATAGCCATCTAATAATCCATTAAAAAGTTCGAGCTTAAAACATAGCATTAAAGAGCAAGCCCAAGTCAAGGACTTCTAACTTCTTTAAGCATGCAATTTGATATTAAGCAAGAGAAGCACATTATATGGTACAATGTGACTATGAGCATTGTGAACCAGCAAATCTTTTGTCTGTGCAGCATATTATAAATTAACCTTTTAAAAAGATAAAAAAAAAAAAATCTCATGGTTCCATATTGCCTGGCCAATTTTCACATTTCTTTCTGTTAAGCCATTATACTTTGAACCACAGAATTTGACAAGCCAAGATCACCTAAAAGTTAAGACAAGCCAGGTATGGGCCAGTAGTCCACAACCCAACACCATACTTAAACACTTATGCCAAAGAGGTTTAAGCGTGTGTGAACTTTGAAATTTCATAGGCAGCCGAAACACAGTGTGATCCACAAAAACATATCAAGACAAGGTAACAATTGATATAGCTGTTGCCTAATGTGAGGATTCGGGATGACAACAAACCTCCTCATCAGATACCTGTTGCCAGTTTGCCAACTCTGCAGTTTTGAACCTTCTTCGATTGGATTCATATATCCGCCGTTTTTCCTTTTTAGCAGCATCTGACTTATACGACCTCTGGGTTCCAATGGCAGTTCGCCACTGTCGAGGTAGTAAGGATGGATCCCTATGTGGGACAACGAATCTGCATACTGCTAACCAATCATGTTTCAAGACCCTGAGACCCTAGAGTAAAGCATTAAAGATCAGGCAGCTGATTCCAATGATTGGGAGGGCAAACAGATGGGTGAAAGGGAGGGGAAAGGGGAATCATGGAAGTTCCAGAATGAAATTACCTCCTGAATACATTCAATCTCCTCTGCAGTCAGTGGCGAGGTTTTCATCCTTCGAACTGCCTACACGTATCAGCGAGAAAGTTAAGACTGACATGAAACGGACCCATACTAGATGTTTCCACAGATATAAAAGCTCCAAATAGCATACTTGATTCAGTTTGATTATATATTTTCTTCAAAATAATCCATATTAACCATTGATACCTCTAACCTAAACCTATACAAGTAAGGTCATCCACAGGTTTCACTTCCAGATACCATAACTTTCTACAGAACCAATAACACAAACTAGACTTGGTTTTAGGGCAGTTAAGCAGACATTATATCTGAGTATAAGAAACCACTGTCATGTATGCACAAGCTGCAGCTTCATGGCATAAGATATCAAACAGAAAGGAAGATTAAAGGCTTACTTCGAACAGAGGCAAAGGCTGCAAAGCAACAATTAATAGTTATGCATCAGTTTTTATGCATACCTTAATGGGATTTTCTGGTGCCTTTGATGAGCAACGATTTTTCTGCCTGACAAAAATCTGTGATAATACAAGTAGTAAATGTTGCTTAAGTGCCAGAATCGTGCAATTAACAATCATCACGACATATTAAAGAGATATAATAGCCACAGATACATGCACAATGGAAAACAGGGCACATATTATGCTTTAGAATGCATATATGATTTTGCAAAGACCAACAGCTTGAAAAACAGAACAGAAGAAGACTATTAACTTACTATTACTGACCATCCCTTTATTCATGAGTAGAAAGTTGATGCTAACGCACACACATATGCACAAGTAAATTTTAATTTTAATTTGCGGTCCCAAATTGCCTGAAGCTAGTGTATTTGCAATATAGAATCTTCAATTTAAACTACCTGATGCTTAGATTTGCATGGAAGAAAACGCTGTTGAATTGCCTTCCAATCTGTATTATATTCCATCATTCCCAAAGCTAATAATCTGCATTTGAAAAAAATAAAATAAATTCATTATAACCAAAGAACACTATTAATTATTTACACTACAAATAAACATGGCCCATGCAAAATCTCTAAAGCCTGTTAGAACAATGACTTAACACCACTCTGAAGGAATGGACTTTTTATGCTTTACTTTTCTTGAAAATCTTATATGTTACCAAATAGTCTTTTATGCTACCAAATTTTCTATGCTCAGTTGAAATTAGTCATCCATCAAATTCTAAATATAAATGACTAGCAATAATACATTTATCCAAAGTCCAAACTCCATGTTGCTCATTCTTAGAATCGATGACAAAGTTATGAAAGATAACAGACCTCAAGAGGAAAAAATAATCAAGCATCCAAAATCAGTTGTGGTTACCACTTCAATTATAGAATTAAATAGCACGTTAAAATAGACATGGAGAAAGCGTGTAACTCACTCATCCTCTGAATCGGTAAAAAGGACTCTATTTGCAACAGCTGCAGGAGGGGGCTTGTGAGGAAACAATGATGGATTGAATAGTTTAAGAAATCTTTGAGCTAGCTTGCTAATATCTTTTGGGACTAAAGCAACTGATTGCTTCTTCACATTTTCAACAATAGAAGCGGCCAATGTTTTTTTAGGAGGTTGTGGACCCAAAGTAGATGGCACTGCACTGACCGTAGGGGGCATGTTTCCTTTTGAAATTTCACTGTTTGCCTCTGCTACTGATGAAAAACGGGGAAGCTCAAAAAGTGGTTCCCTCTCATTCCATCTATCACAATTAGAATCTAGATGCCGCTGCCGATACTCCTGGACAGCTATCAATAGAGATACAAATCAACAATAAAGCATTTAAAGTCTAAACCACTGAGAGAGAGCGTGTGAAAGCAAATGCAAAAGGCCTGGTTTTTTGGAAGGACGTACCATTGAAAACATCATCCATATATCTTCCTACCAATTTAAGTGGAGCTGCATCAAGAATAGATAATAATGGACCACTCATAAAGGGTACCCACAATGGACCGGCAGTCAGTGAGTCATTAACCTGCCCATTGGAAACACAAACGTTTCTTCCCACAGTTGTGGGAATACCCTGATTAATCCGTATATGCATGTTTGGAATAGAGGATGATTCGACGCACTGGGGTGGACTTAAGTGGGGAAGTTCATCCATCACTGATGGGCAAATATATGGAGGCTGAAAGCAAATGCCAGGATATGGCACACTCCTCCAGGCTATCACTTCGTCACGTTTAAGAAGCATCTCAGAAATTAATCCCTGAACCTGGGAGGCAATCTGTTGCCTGGGAGGATCAAGAATGCAAAGGGAAAACACTTGAATAAGAAGTTGCACATGTTCATGTATCAAACAATGCAACTGGCCTATTTGCTGTGGAGTGAATCCGTTTATTAGCCCATGGTCAGCTGCAGAAGATGGATAGCTTGGGGCAGCCTCAGGCATCAAAGCTCTTCCATCGGCAGTAGGGAAAGAAGCAACTGGTCCACTAGAATAAATTGGTAAAAGAGGACGCAGAGGCCTCTTTGTCTGTTCTAAAAGCTTCTTTTTATATTGAGCAGAGGCTTTTTGTCGTCTATTTTGTCTCGTCTCCGGCCGTCGACCACCTCTCTCATACTCCACTTTTCGATCATCCATGTCCCTTTTACCATCATCAACATCACTCTCAAGCAACTCTTCAAGTTCAATCTCAAAATCCGCATCATTATCCTCCTCATCATCAACATTTTCATGATCTTGAGTAGATTGACCATCCCCAACTCCACCTTGTAAAACAGCAGCAAGAAACTTCCTATACTCTTCTTCATCGTCAACATTCTGAAGATCATCCTCATCATCAGTTTCCTGAAGGAAAGTCTCAAGTTCATCAAGCGTAAAACTTGCAAGTGAATATCTTGCCCGTGTACGCTTCCAAATAGCATCCTCATCCTCATCATTCAGATTCTCATCAACATTCTCTCGAACACTTTGATCACCTGACTGAGAAAGACAATCAACTTTCCTTTTCTTACATTTTCTATGAACCGGATCATTCTTTTCACTCTCAGTACAAAATGCATGCTCATCTGTTTGCGTCACAACCTCTTCACCATGTTCAGAATCACCCACATCATAATTTTGCACCTCATTAACCACAAGTTTCGAAGAATTCTTATTGCCATCCAATTCTTCAATTTCAGAACTTAAACTAGAAGAAGCTTCAGGTGAAGGAGTACCCTTTAAAAAAGGGTTAAAGTCAACATCTTCCTCTTCATCTTCTTCATCCTCATTATCTTCCTCCACATCCACCTCCTCGTGTTTTGTATTACTCTCGTCATCCTTATTTTGTTGTTGGTCGTTGATACAAGATGACATTTTACCAATTAAACATTCAATTCAATTCCAATTGAGCCCTAAATCAAACAGAAATTAGCATTAAATCATAAAATTTCTATTGCATTGATTGTTGGGAATTGCCAAAAAAAACCCTAAGAACAAAAATTAAATAGAAAAGGAAAGGTGCTTTCTTGAAAACTAATTTCATAAAACTGAAATTAAAACAAAAAGAAAAGGTGGATACCTTTAATTACACCGGTGATCGATTGATTGAAAATTTAGCGCAAAAACTCAGTACGTCAGCTTTGTGTTCGGTTTTTGCTACTGTTTTGTTTGTCTGAGACTCTGAGGAGATGATTGATGAGCGAGGCAGACGATATGTCGAAACGTCTGGTCGTTTTCCAGTGGGCTTAGAACGGTAACGTTTTGAGAGAAACTATTATTATTCAAAAAAAATATACCCTCCATTAAAAAAAGGGAAAGTACTCCAAAAAAAAAAAAGAACATGTGATCGATTTTGTTATTTTCAACGAGGGATTGTGGTTTTTTTTGACAAAAAAAAAAAACTTCTTTATCTTCAAAATGCATTTGAACTAATTTTTTATTTTTTTTTATCTCTAATGTTATAATTAAATTTTAATTATATAATATTTTAAACTGATTTATTATTGCGTTAATCATGTTTTTACTTTTCAAAATTGACAATCGGGTGTTTAAACTTTTTTAATTACAATTAAATGTTATAATAACCTATAAAATAATTACGAAAAAAGTTCTCAAGTCATTATTGAAATAATCATTTTGATCCTTAAACTTATCTTTATGTCAAATTTTTCTTTAAAAAATTGATTTTTAAAATAATTTAATTTTTATTATATTTTAATTTAATTTAAAAAATCATATTAATAAATAATTAATATACTTACTTGCTCTATTTTACTTTGTTTCTTGCATTTTAATTCGAACTAAAAAATAGTTAATCAACATTTTTAGAGCTTTTTTAAATATATTTAATTGTAGTGTGAAATCCCAAAGCACTAAGAGGGGGGTGAATTAGTGGACAATTAAAAATTTCTACAATCAAACCAATTAAACAACCACAACACAAAGGATTATAGTGGTTCGGACACAACAAGTCCTACATCCACTTCCCAATATTC
>CANYLF010109667.1:0-10928 GCA_948193215.1 Bocquillonia castaneifolia
TTTCACATAAAATTTATGAGAAATTAAATATACAATTTATTATATCAAATATGTTGTAATAGATAATTTTTTTAATTAGTATAAATTAATTTAATAATATGAATTTTATTATGCTTTTTAAATCAATTTTATTTTACTAAATAAAAAATATATAATTGTAATATTAGAAAAGTTTAAAATATAATTTTTTTAAAATTTATTCTACTGACTAAAACATATAAAATTATAATAATAAAAAATATAAAAATTTCAGTAGTTTTATTTTTTGGTTGGAGGGTGTAAGTGTACCAAATTTTTTTGACTTTAAGGACTTATCTGGCCCTTTTGCCTTTTTCTTTTTAAACTTAACGGCAGTTAACTGAAAAAAAAGCCAATTTGTATCACGTTTTTAAATGTTAAGGGTCGATGTGCCAAACTTTTTAGTTTAGGGGTTTTTCAGCTCTCTGATAAATAGTTAAAGGGCCTTCTACCTCTTAAATAATTCAAATAAATAGGTAAGATTGGATTGGTTAATTTACTGTTACTTATCTTCAGTTACATACTCTAAATAAATATATTATGAAATTACAATGAATTCTATATATATATATATATATATATATATGACGATCCAAAAAAGTGCATACCATGTGCTAATTTGACATACCAACTATAAGGCTACCTTGCGTATCCAGAGAACCACGTTCCAGTAACTGCTAGACCAATTTCCCATTTTACCTAGTTGAACCAGTTAATTCTCAATTTTATTGTTAGACCAATTTTCCAATTTCACCGGCTGGATCCAGTTCTTAAAACCTTTGCTAGAACCAATACTTGATTCATATTGTGATATCGTCTGTAACTGCTTATATCACCAAACAAAAAAAAAAGAAGATTTTCTTAGCCAAGACAAAAATAACAAAAAAAAAAAAGAAAAAAGAAACTTCCTGTTACAAAGAATTTATATTTTATCTTCTCAGCTAAACAATGTAATAGCATCCACCTGTGTATAATAACATTACGTTCATGTTCTTAATGACATACTATAGCATAGTGTATTTTAGCATACTACAGACAAGGCATATTCTTGAGAATAATTCTTCATCAGGGCACCAGGAGGAAAAAAACTGCATTGTAGACGCGTCATCTGAATAAAACTCAATGGCAACACAATTCTCAGACCATAATAGTGGCAACAATTTCTAACACCACCACTAAATTGGCAGATGAAGTACAAAGTCTTCAAGCATTTGAAAATCTTATGCTACTAGATCCTAAACAACAAGAAAGTGGCTCACCAATAGTACAAAAGGTTTCAGATTACAGAGAGCATGCAAAAGCTTATTACAGAACAAATGTCCACAAGTAAAAATTACAAAATTAAAACTAAAATTGAAAACCTCTTACCGCAGTGGAAAAAACAAAAGAAAGAAAGATGGCTGAATTTACAAACAGGCATGACCACGGACAACAGGAGGACGCAACACCATGTACAGCACTATGCGGAAAGTATCCGTGCAGGATGAATGGGGACAACAGTATCTGGAAAATCTGTTCTTGCACCAGCAAGAGAGTAATATGCAAGTATATGAGGCGGCTGCTCATCCAGAACATCCCCTCCGTTCCGGGTAACAACATGCATCCTAGGAGGAATCCACTCAATGTTCCAAAAAGGCCGAGCCATTGCTAAGATATCACGGCCAGGTACAGGAGATGCTCTGTAACCTTGAACCCACAAATACCTTAGAGAAGTCAGTTGCATGACAGCTCTAGCCAGTGCACTCTCAGTGAAGCAACAGCCCCTCATTTCTAGTTTTTGAAGACTAGGGCACCCTTTAGAAAATGCCAAAAGCCCTTCATCAGACTCCCCAGCATAACCCAAAAGCATCCATCTCACATTTAAACTGTACTTTCCGATGTATCCAAGACCCACGTCGGTCAAACCCCCCTGTCGAAGATACAAAGCAAACCTTCGAAGCTTTTCACACTGCCTCAATAAGGATCGAACTCCATTGTCAAGTGGTAGATCGGTTATCGTTGCTTCTTTATCAAGCAAAACCAGCCGAAAATCATTCAAGTTCTTCAAGTGAGCGCCAATCTCTTCTAGAGCTGCATTTGTGATGTCAGAAACATAGACAGCTACATACTCCAGTTCTAGACAGCCCTGCGCCAATGCAATCAAACCTCTTTGTGACACCATGCCTTCTTCATCCTCCATCTGCTCCTCATCTTCACCCCGCTCAATTCTAAGCCTTTTAAGTCGCTTGCAACTTGAAGCAAGAACTTCCAATCCTCTATCTCCAATGACATTTCTTGTCTGTCAATATCAATAAAACATATTAACACAGTAAATATTCTCAAACAACATATGCAATCCAAATACAATTCACATTAAAGGAACCGTTTAGTTTCTTAAAGTGTCACCTCCATTGAAGCAATTATTTTTTCCCCCAAAATTCTCTGGTAAATCAACCGAGGGCATTTACCACAGGGTAAACTTTTGGGACATACATTGTGTAATAAATCAGCAAATTTAGAAATCAAGATGGTGAAATGAATAGAACAAAAGGGAAAGCGAGTCTTTTATCAAATCAAATAGTAAATTATACATATAACGAACAAACAAGGAACAATCAACAACTGTCAAGAAACAAAAGTTCAGATAACATAAATATGTTTCCAGTAGCAGAAACCCATTCCCAGGGTAGGGGGAAATATAAGGATATCAAATAAATGACATTGACAACATTAAAACGGACGCATTCAGAACAAAACTGAGAAAAATAACATTGAAAACACCATCACATAGAGAAAAAAACTAAGTTTGTGGATGTACCTCAAGAACTTCTAAGTTGCAGCATTTTTGAATTAGAAGACAATGGTCCTCTGTATCCAGCAATGCATAGAGGAGATCCAACCTTTTGAATTGGTATGCAAGAGGGAACACTATTGGCATTTCATTTTTCCCCATATAGGTTAGACCCAAGCGGCACAGTTTCTGGGGGAATCTCACAGCACAATATTTGTCTGGTGCATCATTGAAGGAACCCCCACAGAACTCTTCTAAAGCAGCTGCAGCTTGAAAGAAGCCTTTAAGGTCCAATATTTCACAATCACTAATTTTAACTGAGACCAAAGAGGAGCAGTTCTTCGCTATCAGCTCAAGGTCTTCAAATCTGAATCTGCTAAGATCCGTCATGTAAAAATTTAGAACCTCAAGAACTGTATTATTCATTGCAATCTCATGTAACCAGTCACCATCTCTCTCAAAAATAGAGCTCTCTTCCAAAAAGAACGTTTTTAATTGCCTGGGGAAGTACATAGAAAAAAAGTAAAAAAAAGGTGCCTAAATAAATATATTATTGTTAGCTAAATAGAAGAAATAAAGGGTTCCAGGGCAAAGCTAATACATTATCAATGACCTAAAAAACTGGAATACTGTATAGTGACAAGGCCAAGTTTTGGAATTCTGGACCAGATGATGAACGTTTAAATGATCTATCCACTTTTTCCACTATTCTTCTAATCTGGCCCAGATTACCACCACAATCAAAACTGAAAACAGTTTCCATATATAGCCATAAATGAGTAATAGGTCCACAATTAAAAAAAAAAGTAGAAAAAAATCTATGAATTTCACTTTATTGCCTGTACGGTCTAAAATCCATCTGTAGTCAGACAAGAAACCCATGTCACATTGAGTTTGATAGAGAGAAAGGCCATACAATTTGTATCCAATCTCTGTTCAACCTATCCGCTCATATCCAATGGTATTTCCTCAAAGTCAACTTAGCAAATCTAACAATTTTTCCAGTCTACTAAACGTCTAAACCAAAGTATTTTAATTAAAAAGAGATAAACCAAACACAATGAGTTTATATAACCACAAATGCTAAATGTTACAAATTTATTGCAAAACAAAACTCCCAATTACTTTCTCACAAGACATGGAATGAATTATAAAGCTGCTGAAACTAATATGGGTATCATAAACAAAAGCAATATGCAAGCATATGAACTACGGAGAGATGCAACTTGTGACCAACAGCCAACAACTAGAGGTCCTCCACCAACAAATTAAAGGAAATGAAGTCATCAACCACTAGTAGCATGTAAATCTACATCAAATAAGAGGAAATGAATTCAGAAACTAATTGGAGATACTGTATTAGAAAACCAAAAAATCAAGTCACACGTACACACATTAGAACTTGGATAAATAGGAAAGTTCAGTAAAATTTCAAAGCTGGGAAAAGAAAAAATCAACCCACAAAAAATTCCTTTTCAGTGGTGAAATAATCACCAAAAGAAAAGATACTACAAAGTGTAAGGTTGAAAATTAAAATCAAAGACCCAACATTCTAATCAAACAACAATACAACAAGAAGCTTATCAAGGAAAAGATCGAATACTCAACAAGTGAAACAACAACAAAAAAAAGCCAATTAAACCCCACATAAAAAGATTAAACCACAAATCACACGAACCAACTTTAAACCAAAAAAAAAAAAAAACTTCATTTTTAAGTAAAACCCAAAATTTCTGAACAAACTAATCACAAACTTGACATAAAGCACTCAAAATGAGAGAAATCATTAAAAAAAAAAAAACCTGAGGGAAAAAAATTAAAACTTTTGCAACCATAAATTTAGTTGAGCTAACTAGAAGAAAAGCCCAGCCTTTGTAATCAAGCATTGAACAAGCAATAATACAATTACAAATTTAACAAGCAGAAGGATTAAGCACTCAACAAGTAAACAATCACCAAAAAAAGTTATAAGCCACAAAAAAAATCTCCTAAACAATAAGTAAATTAATTGTAATCAATGAACCAACCAAAACCCATAAACTTTAGCAAAAAAAAATCCTAAAAAAGAAGCGATTTTTAAGAAAGACCCAAAACTTGCAATCAAATAGTTAACACTCAGCGTTATTAAAAACCAATCAGAACCCATGAAACTACCAAAAAACCTAAAATTGAAGTAATTTAAAGAAAGACCCAACAATTGCAATCAGATAGTTAAAAATACAAACAATAACCAAAAACCCACATCAAGAAAAAACCTTTAAAAAAAAATCCAATTTTGGTACCTGCAGTTGCGAGCGACGTGTAAAAGACCATCAGTGGTGAGCCCAGAACACTTATCAAGCTTCAAAACATCTAAAACTTTACCACGAGAAGTAGCCAAAAGACTTAGATCAGAATCTTTAACAATCATACGTCTAAAGTGAAGTGATTTTAAGCGATGAAACGACGACGCAGCGATTTCATTAATCCAAGGCGTAACATGACCACCCCAGTCTTCAGGTATTAAATTAAACATAGCAGCTCTTGGCTTCCCCTTTAGATTCAACGACTCTAAGTGCTTAAAACGACGTCCTAATCGATCTGGGCTTGTCGTATAACACAAAGCTATTGTTATATGCTTCCTCGTTAAACTATCTAAAGCGTACCATCTTCTACATACTAATGAAACTGCGTCTCTGTCTTTAGGGTCGTGTATGTAATCCATCACGTTCCCTAATACGTCGTCGGATACTACGTTGCAGTTGCTCCCGCTGCTTGAACTGATGCTGCTGCTGCTGCTGCTGCTGCTGCTGGGACTCCCACGACATGTCGTTTTATTCGTCTTATTATTGTTATCTTCCATTATTAACAAACCCAAAACGAAAGAACAATAATTTATGGCTTTATTGTGTAAAAAAAATCAAACAAAACGATGAATCTTTGAAAAGGGTATTTATTGAAAGTATTGAAAGGAGTAAAAAGCGAAAGAAACGGAAGAAACGCGGGACGAAACGTTTCTTTTATTCGCTGAGAAAAGAAACGTTTCTGAAGCTGAAAGAAACGTTTCTGGATGGAGAGAGCTGAGAGATCGAGAGGTGAGCATATCAGATCGAGAAGAATGAGAAGAAGCAGGAGCAATGGAAGAAAATAGAAAAGGAGATAGAGAGCAGACGGACGGTGGAGATGGAGTGAAATGATCGGAGGGTGACAGTTGAATAAAATTTGAAAGGGAGGGTTTGAGGAGTAATCAATCTGTGGATTTATGGATATCTGGGAAGAGGCTGTTTAAGACCACCTCATAAAATGAAAATAAAATAAACAAAGCGACAAAAAAAAGTGAGTTTTCAATTTTTATTTTATTTTATTTTTTTATTTCTTTTTTTTTTTTTTTGAAGTGATGGTGTGTGGTACTGTGGTGCTGGTGGTGGTGGTGTGTGTGGTGACAACAGAAGTGGCTGGATTTAATTGAGTGGTTTTCTATTTTATATTAGACAAATTTTATATTTTCAATTAAATAACACGATCATAAAATATAGTATATATTTAGAAGAATTAAATATTATGGTTCCTATGATTTTTTTTTTTGAGTGGACTGTAATTTTGTGAACCGTAAAATGTAGGTTGCAATGCTCATAAAATTCATTGAACTTAATTAGTCTAATAAACTATAATATATATATATATAAATATATATAAGTTATAGTAAGAAGATTTCAATCCAATTTTAGCAGTTGGTGCTAATTACTACTTTGACAGCATTTTAATAACAATAGTCACCAATTGCAACATTCCTTTTGTCATAATTAATTTACTTCATTTGTAAGAGCATTCATTATCTTATAAAATTTAACTCACCCATTTCAAGTATTATAGTCCATACTTTTCTTACTTCATTTCAAATATTACAATTCTTTTTTTTTGTCCAAGTACACACGGATTTTTATATTAAATATCTATATAAATATATAGACAATGCTAATACAAATATATCTATATATCTACATATATCTATATAGATATATATACAAATTTGAGTGAATTTTAAAACTATTTTACACATGTGATAATACTTGGTTATTTGTAATTATTTTTATTCATACATATTTTTATTATTATTATTTTATATATGATTTATTTTTAATATCCTTAAATTTTTTTGACGTATTTGAGAAAAATTGAGTGAATTTAAAACTAATTTATTGATATGGCAAAAATTGTTTAAATTTAATGAATAATTTAAGTCTCTGAATTTTTTATATAATATTTTATAGATTATTTTAGTTGATGTTAAATTAAAATTTCCATTTCACTTAAAAAAATTATTATTATATAACGATAAACACTTATATGTATAGTTTATTATAATGATAAATTTTTTAAAAAATATATAATTATTTTTAAGGATGATTGTCTAATATTTTATGTTTGGTTATAAAGAAATAAACATTATTTAATATCTAAAATTTTCATGTATTTTATTTATGAAATAGATGTTGATATTTATAAACTCGGATTTATGAATTTGTTTCATACGTTATTAAATTAATACTATTCTATTTAGGTATATTTATAAATATTTATTTTTTAATTTTTATTAAACTTATATATGATTCATCCATAAATAAAGCAACCAATAAAATTACTACATAAATTTTTTTAAATTTTAATTTATCTAAAAAGTTTAGTTTTTTATTTAATATAAGAATAATTTTATACTTAATTTATACATATTATTATTGTTATTAATTTATAGAATATTTTTCTAATAATTAAAAAATAATAAATTATTACAGAATAAATTTTCCCACGCAGCGCACGGGCTATAAGTTAGTTTATATATAAAGAAATTGATATCTTATGCTACAATAAACTATAGTTTATGTGAGGAAACCCTTCTTTGCTTTTAAGCTAAAGCTAACTAGTACATTACTACTATTTGATTTAGATCTAACTTGTAAATGAGCTTAGCTCAAATTAAATGAAGTTTGGTGTATTAGACTAGTGGATTAACTTGTATTTAATCTTATAGATTATAGTACTCATAACTTAATGTTCAATTTAATAAAAATTGTTTGCTTTTATTTATAAATAAATATAGAAATATTTATTTAAAGTATTAAAAGAAAATTTTCTTTATCTTTTTTTTTATTTTTATTTTTTTGAATGCTATCTTTTTTTATTTAGATAAGTAAATTTTTGAAAAAAAAATTTAAATTCTTTTTTCTTATTTTTTTATTTAAAACAAACAAAAATCAAACAGATTGTTTTTTTAGTAGACCAGCTAAATTTTGAGCTTCACTAAAATTAAGATAGGAGCAAAGCATGGAATTGAGCATTTTATTCTCTGATTGACATCTATTTATATGAAAGACTTGCTATTTATTTACACCTTTATTTTACAGGAATATAAATTAAATATAAAGAAAAAAAAAAGTAAAAATAGCTGTTTATAGGATAATCAAGTTGAAATGGGTAACGGAGCAAAAATTGAAAAGGACAAAATAAAATGTTGAAAAAAGAAAACTGTGGATGCCACGTGGCAACATTATACCAGAAACAAACTAAAAGTTTGAGTGATGGCTGTGTAATGCAAATGAGATGAGTGACGTGAATACCTATTTTAGAGGCTATGTACATTGTGTGAGTAGGACCCATTTTATGGAATTTTTTATAGTATTAAATTTTTATTTTTATGAAAATAAAAAATTTATCTTCTTTTTTTCTTTTTTTTCCCTTTTTTTGGTTGTGAAATTTCAATCTCTATTTTTTTTAGCTTTAATTAAGGTGCAGCCAAAATCAAGTTGGAGCTCGAGCTAAATTTTAGTTTAATTAAAAAATGTATAAATTAATTTTTAAATAAAACTATAAATATAAATTAATTAAAATTTATTTAGGAAAAATCAGTATTGAATTTGACTCAAATATTGAAGTTCAATAAGAAAACTTATTTAGAGTAGTAAGTTTAATATGAGCTTTTATATTTTATATTTGATATTCGAACTCAAATTCAAACTTAATTCATCAAGCTTTTCTAATTCAAAATTACTTACATATTAAATTTAATGAAATTTCATTGTTCGAAAGAGAATTTTCCATTATTTTCTATGCAAATAATTCAATGAAACTTTTTTGGGTGAAACTTCTCATTTTGAAACAAAATTAAATACTATTCTGAATAAATTGTGTTGAGTACCTTAGTGAAATATAATGTAAATAACAGAAATATTATCATAAATTTGAAAATTTTCAGATTTAAATCACCTCTCAATTGAAATCTAAATTATTTACCGAAACCAAAAGTATTGGTTTTAAATCATAGATGAGTGTGTGTATTTTAATGTTAGGTATAAATAATAGCATGATGCAATTTAATTAGCTAAAAGAATTTCATAGATTTACGATGTAGATAGACACTATAGCTTAATATAATAATATTGATCCACAAATATTTTATTTACCATCATTTAATTATTTCTTTTTATATTAAGGGATGCGTTAAATTTTATTTTTAAATGTAAGTTATTCCTAATAATTAAGTTCTTAAAAAATTGTATAAATTGATACATTATTTACGTGTTTAATTTTTACGTTTTAAATTAGAACTAAAATAAAATTAAATCATTAAATAACAAAAAAATTACATTGTTAATAACTGAAATCAAATCATAATGAAATTAGAATCGAACCGTGACAAAACCGTAACTTAATCTTTCTTTAACGGTTCAATACCAATTTTATAACTCTTTAAAATCAGAACCGTTGGTTTTTGAACTGAAACCGTGGGTTTCTGAACTGTGGCAACCTCTAGGATTTAGTGAACATTGTTATTGAACTTGCATAATTTGGGGAATTAATTGAAATGTATATATTTTAGTTTCTATATTACTCTTTCTTATAAGTGAAAACGAAAAATATCTATTTGACATTACTTTTCATGAAAAAAGAAACTTTTTTTTTGAAAAATTGTTAGTTTAGATTTTTTTATTTTTAAAATTAATTTTTTAAAAAATAAATATCCATGTATTTGCTCGTCTCAAACCATAAGTTTAAAATGTTTGAGACAAGTAAATAAATAGATATTATATTTAAAGTATCAGTTAATTCAAAATAACTATTTTTTTAAAAAAAATTCCAAACAGCAATTTCAAAGTAACTTTATAGTACATCTTATTATTAAAAAAAAAGTGAAAAATTTAATTGTGACCAGCGTATAATAATAACAATACTCGAATTGTCAATAAAATTCATGAAACTTCAATGGACCATGGTTCAGGTCAGGGGGACCATGGCGACCCCAAAAAACATTTGGGACTCTCCTACTACTATGTATTTGTCATTTAATGTCACTTTCTCTAAAGTCGTAACTATATTGGCCCCAAGGCTCAGTAGCTAGCCAAGTATTTACACTTGTTTTTTCTGATAAAATTTCAGCTTTCAAAATTAGTAGCGTAAAACTTTGATATTACAATTGACACGATCTGATTTGATTATATTGCGTTGCATTGTAATCTTTGTTGGTAATGATAATTAATCTCCTGAGAGATAATTAGAAACATACAAACACACCTACATAGATATGTATAAAAACTGAACCAAACCGATTCATCAAATTAACTCACATCTATTTTTAGAAAATATTATAATTAATTCAGTTCATCAGTTTGGTTTGATTTTTATTTTTTAAAATTTTATTTTTTGATTTTTAGTTTGATTTTCTTTTATGAAAAATTGAATCAACTGAAAAACTGAATTTGATATTTTTAATATTTAATTTTTATATATCTCATATTATGCATATTAATTTTTCGAGTATATATGTAAAATATATAATAATTATTTATAAAAATTCTTTAAAATAAATAATTAAATCTATCGAATTAAATTGAAATGAATTAGACTATTCAGTTTGATTTTAGTTTGTACAACATTTTAATTTGATTCGGTTGTAAAAACAAATCATCAAAAAACCAATCGGTTTTGCCAGTTTGAAAACTAAGTCAATAGAAGCAGCTGAATGCACAAGCCTATATAAACAGACTAATTAAGTAGAAGATTTCTATGGTTATCTTGCTTTTAAACCAAGTAACCATACTTTATTGTAAAAACAATGAAAAAAACTTATCAAAGAAATATCATTTTTATTCTTCCCCCAATTTGATGT
>CANYLF010109796.1:0-17964 GCA_948193215.1 Bocquillonia castaneifolia
TTTATATTAGTAGTTATTTTGTATTTAATTGTAAATCCAAATTTATTGTTAATTATTTATTTATCTAAATAATGAATTTAAAATTTAGGATTTCAAATACTTATATCATCCAAATAAAAAATTTGAAATTTAGGATTTCAAATACTTAATTCATCCAAACAATGGATTCTAAATCTTTAGATTTAAAATCCAAGAATTTGAAATCCAAGAATTTAAAATCCCAATCCAAATCTAACTATCCAAACACATACTTAATGAATTCAAGGGTTTGTTTGTACATTTTGCCTAATAAATTCTTTCGGTGCATACGTGTCAGGACCTGGGAAGCAGAAGCTCTCCACAGTTCGATTAAAAAATGAAAAAGCCAATAAAATAAAATAAAATAAAATAAAGAAGAAACCGTGTCTACGACCTCAAAAGTACAAAGTGCAAACCGACCATATATTAAGCAAAGAATAAATCTTGAAGAGCATATAAACTACCACTACCACTACCACCATCACCACCGGAGCAAAAGAATCAACCAAAAATGGCGGTAGATAAAGAAGAGGTGGATGTAATTAAACCTGCAACTGATAAAAGAGACTACAGAAGAATCCTTCTTAGCAACTCCCTTCAAGTCCTGTTAATTAGCGATCCTGAAACTGATAAGGCGAACATTTTCACTCTTATTTATTCATTACTTATTATTATTATTTTCATCAAACTTCGATCTGATTTAACGATTTTTTTTCTTCTTCTTATTTTCTTTAACTGATATCGAATTTCAGTGTGCTGCTTCTATGGATGTTAGCGTTGGTTCTTTTAGTGATCCCCTTGGTCTCGAAGGCCTCGCTCATTTTCTCGGTAATTGCTCTCTCTGTTTTTTTTTTCATTTGTAGGTTTTTTTTTTGTTAATGATTTGATTTAATTATGCGTGTATATGTGATTTTGTTCTTTTAGAGCATATGTTGTTTTATGCAAGTGAGAAATATCCAGAAGAGGATAGTTACTCCAAGTTTATTACTGAGGTAATTAATTTATTTATTTTACTTATATTGCATGTTGCACTACTACATTATATGCCTTCTTTTACAACTTTATTAATTATTATTATTATGGTCAATTAAAGATTTTTAGCTTCTGTGTTGCCATGCAGTTTAAATGTGAATAGATATATTGTTTCTGTTTTTCCTTTTGTTTTATTTTGTAGTTTAAATGGACTAGCATTTTGCATTTGCAATGTAGTTTAGTAACATTGAATTGGCAATATAGATGAATTCTTGATATATATATATATTTTCCTTTTATGTAAAGTTGATAAATTAAAGTAAAAGTTGCACTGGATCTTTTATTTTGGTTGCTAGACCGTTTTTTCTTCTTTAATTTAAGTGTTCCTACTTGTAAATTTTGCATCTATATAGTGTCTTCGATCCGTCTAATATGTTAAATTGGAAAAAAAAAATTAAGAGAACAATTCTAAAACTTTTGAAGAGTTTACAATTAAATCGTAAAATGTAACTTTCCCTCCTTAAATCGTAAAAAAGAAAAAGGTTTACGGAGTATAATGTAGAAGAAAAATTACAATTTTGGACTTGATTGTAATTTTTCAAAGACATTTAGAGTAGTTTTGTCAATATTTTACTTATCCTATCAAACAGGCTCGAGACACCGTTTTGATACAAAAAATTGCAAGCCTGAGACACCGTTTTGATACAAAAAATTGCAAGTTCAGATACTTAAAATGAAAGATGCAAAGTTCAGACACAAAAATAAGAGAATTAGAAAAGTTTAGACACCAATTGTGCAAGTTTTCTTACATTAACACTGTGTTTGGATTGGGGTAAAATATGGAGGAGAGGAGAATAAGGAGGTAATGTAATTTCCCTTGTTTGGAAAAGAAAAAGAAAATAAAGGAAAGAAAATAAGTTATATTTTACCTCCTAAACTTTCCTCCCAATTTGGGAGGAAAATAAGCATATATGAGAGGAATTTGAATAATGTAATATTGATTTACAAAATTACTCTTAACTCTATTTAACTTTACCTTTTATTATAACAAAAGATAAGGACAAACTTATAAATTTAGTAGACAATATATTTAATTATTTTGTCTTATTATCTTTCCTCTCCTCCTTATTTTACTTCTATCCAATCATCATGAAAGAAAATAACCAAAGAAAATAAATATTAGTTTTCCTCATGTTCTTTCCCTCCTTATTTTTTGTCCTTCAATTATCCAAACAAGGGCTAATAGACCATGAAAACCAAAAGATTTATTCTTTTGCTTCACAGGGGTGATGTTAGCCTTAACTATTGACACACAGAGGCTGGTTTGATGGCCTTCATGGTACCTGGTAAGGAGGCCACAGTATGTTTCTTTGAAATAGTCTGGTTGGTAAAAATGTGGATGTGTTGCTTGTTCCTTGCATCATTCATATAGAGAAGCCCTGGTTTTGGCTTTGGTAGATGACTATGCTTTTCTTTTTTCCAACTACTTATCTAGCATTATTTTAGGTATCTGTGAATATTTTCTCCTCAGGATGTGAATCTTTCCAGCATTATCTTTTCTTTGACAACCTTGAGTCCAGTGTAGCATTACTGGTGTCCTTTATGGATTGTCTCTACTCTCAAGCTGTGTTTTTTTTTTTCCATGATTTCCTCTTTGTAATACAATACATTATGCTCTAGCAAGTCCGACAGAATTGGAACTATTTTTTTAGTTTGGTACATGATTTTGTATCTTAAATTTAAATCCAAGCAAAGGTTATACACCTTAAGTGTTCTTATGGTGAATCTTTCACAAATTTAATTTCTAAAGTGGATGTACTTGAGAACTGTGATTCAAAGTGTTATGGATTGTTTCTAAGGTTTTCACTCTAATCATAGTTTCTTTTTATTTTATGTTTTTTGGGTTTCATTTCTCTTGGTGAGATCGGTTGGATGAGATATTAGCCAGCTTTGAGCCTATTTGATGTTTGGGTTATTTGCATTGATGCACTCAGTTGTCCTTAAAATCAAAATATGCTCATATTTGGTTTCATCCTTGTCCTTGGCAAGGTAGCTCATATGAGATAATTTTTTTTCTAAATTTTTAATAGATTGCATTTTGCATGTAATTGTCTTTCTGATGTTTAGCATGGAGGCAGCACCAATGCTTTTACATCCTCTGAGCACACCAACTACCATTTTGATGTCAACACTGATTATTTTGAAGAAGCTTTGGACAGGTAAGCCTTTTTTTTTTGTTGTTGATTGTTCATTACTTTTATCAGTACTCTTGAAATTTATGAGCCTGGTTATTTTGCTTGTGATTTGCTGTTCAGATTTGCACAGTTCTTTATTAAACCATTAATGTCAGCAGATGCAACCATGAGAGAAATTAAGGCTGTTGATTCTGGTAACCTATTTTACTCTCTCAGTAGCCTTCGTCTCTCTGTGGTCCTTACAATTTGTTAATTTATAATTCTTGTCAATAAATACTCATCCCATCTTTTTTTTCTCCTGCAGAGAATCAGAAAAATTTATTATCTGATAGTTGGAGAATGAACCAGGTATTAATCACTGCCCATGCTAACTTAGCTCTGACTATCATACTTTTTCCTTTCCTTGTGTTGCATATGTGCTTGTTAGCAATAAGAATATTGCCAGGCCAATTTTTTAAGTGAGGATTGTAGTCAGCTCTTTCGCTGGCATTCACATTTTTAAGCTGCACAATCCTTTTTGCTGGAGAAGTTATATGATCAGGTTCATATGAATTTGATGGAATCTCATTTCGGCTAGAGAGTAATGAACAAGAAAATGAAAACAAAATGGTGTTTGATAGCCCATGGAGCACTTAAAATTAACATATTAAGTGCATTTTATTTAAGCTTTGTTTGATAACCATACTTAAACCCAATTTAACTTATTCAATTAAGTCAAAAACCGCTTAATATAATAAGTAATAGAAGTTGACTTAAAATTATTATTTAATATGCTAAGCGGTTATACTTTTATTTTTTTTATTGAAATGGTCTTTTTATTCTTAAATATAACAATATTACGTTGAAAATCTATTTTTCAGTCACAGATTATGATAATTAACATACAATAAACATTTTTTTAAAAATTTTCAGTAATCATAGATATAAAGAAGATGGATAAAATTGAATACTGATCATATTCAACAAGTCAGTATTCATTTCCACTTAATTTTGAGTTTTATCAAATGTGTTAGATAATTTTTTTCTTGAAACATTAATAGATATTCAATGAAATGATTTTTAAATCCCAGAATTTTATCTTGTGCTCATGAGACTGTTTACCCTCTTCCAGGATTTTGATGTTTTTTATCTATCACTATCTTAGATTCTGTTGATTGTTTATCCTCTTAGTTCTTTATTTTCTGCCACCCCAAGATTATTTGTACAGTTCCCTTGCACTGAAGTTCATTCCCTTGTACTGAAGTTCGTCTCTCTTTTGGCTTCTTAGATTTATTCATCTAAGAGCAAGAGAAAAATATCAATATTGATACAAGTTAAGGAAGAGAAAAATATCAATATGAATACAAGTTATGGGCCTTTTTGTGTTGTTGACCAATGATCTTTTAGTTAATAATTGGAACTGTGCGGTCCTTATTTTGTTCAGGAAACCAACTTGTATCAAAAGCTGTTGAATTTCTAAAACGATATGGGGTTTGCCCTAAGTTGTAGTTGCCTTAATTGTGATGGCAGTACGACATTATCCTGCAATTAATTTTGGAAATATGAGGATGTTTCATAGGTTCATGTATTCATTTTTAACTTCCACTTTCTAATCTTCTGATGATATGAACTTCCACCTTGTTTTATGTTTTTGCATCTTTGATTGTATGATTGGAAGTTTGAACTTATTTATTTTGGTGATAATGAAATATACTGCTTTCCCATTATGTATACATTGTGTTTTTTCATCTTAAAAGGTTTCGGGGGAAGCACTATTAAAAAAGAGGCTAAACCTTCCAACCTAATAGATGAGAAAATGTGATACCTTTATCTTCTTTCCTCCAAAATCGGGATATCATGTTTTGATCGGCGCACTTCTTTTAGCTATTTTTTTATTTCCCACCTTAGTATTGCATTTAGCAGGTGACAATCATGTTCATAAGATGGATCGAAGGTGAAAACAATCTATGCTAATTGCTAGGATCCTTTAACATTGAATTTACATTTTTGAATCCTCGAGTTATTTTGATTATGTAGTGTCATTAAAAGTATTCAATTGACTAGTGTACTTTGAACTGACTCTTTCTGGGAAATATGTTACCTTATGCAGCTTCAGAAACATCTTAGCGATGAAGCCCACCCATATCATAAATTCAGTACAGGTAAGCTTCATTTATGTGTACATTATATCGATTATGTTTTGCACTTGGATATGTAATTTTCTCACCACTGTAATTTTTATTTTTTCTCCCTTATATATTTTCTTTTTTATTAAAAAGAATTATAAGTGAGCCCCTTTGCTTTGGCTTTCTCTTTACGATTCTTATTAAATTTATCATCAAATATCTGAAGGCTTGATTAATATTTTTTTGTCATTTATGTTGAATTCATAACGAAGTTGATCTGTGTGTTCTGGAAACATTGAACAATATGTTTGAGTGGTGATTTTTTAGGAAAAAATGCTACTGATTTTGAGTGCTTATAATGGACATTATGCCTTTCTGGATGCATCATTTTTATAACTAACAATGAACTAATAATATTTGGGAAATATCATTTCTTGAAATGTCTAGAATTTGCCAATGTGTAGGGAATTGGGAGACGTTGGAAGTTCGACCGAAAGCAAAAGGACTGGATACAAGACATGAACTTATTAAATTCTATGAAGAAAATTATTCAGCGAACCTTATGCATCTGGTGGTATATGCTAAAGGTCAGGGCACTAGTTTGCCTTCTGTAGTTATAGTTTGATTCTTTTACTTGTTACAAACATGATTCTTTTTCATGTGAATCTTCAGAGAGCCTTGATAAAATTCAAAGCCTTGTTAAGGACAAGTTCCAGCAAATTAGAAACAAAGATAGAGGCTGTTTGTCATTTCCTGGACAACCTTGCACAGCAGAACATTTGCAGGTATGCATTGTGCTAGTGGAATTATTCCTTTTGTCATGGTGTAAGTACTGGTATTAGACCTCATATTTCCTCTGCTCTTTGTTGCATTTGTTTCAGATACTTGTAAAAACTGTACCAATAAAACAAGGTCACAAATTGAAAATCATGTGGCCAATAACTCCAGGAATCCTTCACTACAAGGAAGGACCATGCAGGTATCTTGGTCATCTTATCGGCCATGAAGGAGAAGGATCTTTGTTTTATGTCTTGAAAACTTTGGGTGGGTTTCGCTCATCCTTTTTGTGCTTCTGCAAATAATTTTCAGTGTATATTAATTTTAAGTTTTTTTCTTTTACTATTTTTTCGGTTCATTGAGGAGAGAGATTGATGAGATTCAAACTCCCCTAGCTGAACAACTTTACATTCTTAAATGCTGAACTTCAGCTGTTCTTCAAGTTTTTTTTTTTCTTTTTCTTTATGGTCTACTTTTGAAATCATACTTACTTAACAGACTTGACTTCGGTTTGTGTTATTAAATAATTAAATAGATGGCTTGCCTTCTCTTGGCATGAGAATATAGGAGTTGAGCATAAAAACATTTAAGAATAGTAGGCTTTTTTTCTTTTGTGGAAAACATTTTATAGATTTTCCAATGTTTGGTGCACCTAGGGGAAATTTAAGGAAAATGATTTCCTCTTTTCTAAAGAGAAAGTCATTTTCCAAACTTATTCAAAATTATAAAAAATAAGAAAAAAACATATATATCAGAAGTCATATAAATATATAGAATGACTTCTTGTCATCACCGGCCACCATTAAAGGGAAAACTAACAATTTGGTTTGGTCTCACACATTCAAAATTTCAGGATGGGCCACTGGGCTGGGTGCTGGTGAAGGTGACTGGACAACAGAGTATTCTTTCTTTAACGTAATGATAGATCTTAGCGATGCTGGTCATGGTTGGTTTACTGTTCTTTTTCCCTTCTGTTTTCCCTTATTTATTAGAATTTTCCTTGTATTTTTTAGAGATGTAAAGCTTAGTTTTAGCTTATGTTTGAAAACTGAAGCTGATCAATTACTTGGAAAAAAAATTAATTTCTTTTTCCTTTTGCAGAGCACGTGCAGGATATTGTAGGACTGTTATTCAAATACATTCATCTTTTGCAGCAGTCTGGTGTTTGTGAATGGATATTTGATGAGGTGTGAAAATGCATAATCTATCATATGATGATGGGTTTTGAATATTTGAATTGTGGGCCAAATATGACTTCAAATTTTATCTCATAATGTTTATTGTTTCTCCACATCAAATCATTGTTTTTCTAACCTGTGATTCAATTTCAAGAGCATTTGGCACGTTTGTTTTGTTAAGCTATCACCTGTTTTGTTTGTTATATTTGAGATTCAGGTAGGTTAAGTTATATTTTCCTGAGAATTCTGATTTGCTTTATCATTTTTATGAAGCTTGCTGCTGTTTGTGAGACAATATTCCATTATCAGGACAAAATCCCTCCCATTGATTATGTGGTCAAAATTGCATCCATTATGGATGTAAGTTACACATTCTTTTTACCTTTTCTCTTCTTTCTTTCAATTTCTTTATATGTGCTACCTCTTGAATCTTTAGTTTTTTTTTTTGGTCATTACATTATAGCTATAAGATACTCAAATTATTGTTCAGCTGTTAATTGTACTAATAGTGCTGAAGCCTAAAGCAATGGATCTCAGTGTGCCTGTTAAGTAACAAAAAGCCCTCTTTTGTCTTTACTAATTAGAAGAGTTTCTATTAGTTGTACTGATAATGTTGAAGCCTAAAGCAATGGATCTCAATGTATCTATTACGTAACAAACAGCCCTCTTTTTTCTTTACTAATTAGAAGGGTTTCTAATATTATGAGGTAGCTTACTTTCAGGATATAGGGAAAATGGTAAAAGTTTCATTTTATACTACTGTACAAGAGGAATTTATTCTATTCCTATATTTTTCATACATGAGGCATGGAAAAATTTTACACTTATTTTCCATAGATGATCAAAAAAGTCCATTAACAGCAATATGGTCTCATCTCTCTCATTGGGGAACTACACATGAATTAATAATCACTCATGCTAAACTATTGCCATACCAAGCCTAGCATTTAACTTTGGGTGTAATGTTTGCAATATATAAAATTTTTATAATATTTATTTGTTCTCTAAATTCTTTTAATTTCAATCATGCTTCATCCCTCTCATGACATTGCCATCCATTCAACCGATAACAATATTGGGAAAGATAATGTGCTGCTCAGGACTTATAAGTGTATTTATATGAAACCTTATTAAACAGGATACTCATCGTAAAACAGACATGTGGTTTTTATTATATTGTCAGATATATCCTCCTAAAGACTGGCTAGTTGGATCATCCTTGCCTTCTAATTTCAATCCAAATGTGATTCAAATGGTACTGGACCAGCTTTCTCCAAACAGTGTCCGGTAAGTGCATTATAACTGAAAAAAGTTGCAATCCGCCAGTAAAAAATGAGGAAGAGCAATGATAATCTCTCCGTTCTGCAGAATCTTTTGGGAGTCAAAGAAATTTGAAGGCCAAACTGAAAAGGTAGAGCCATGGTATGGAACTGCATATAGTGTTGAGAAAATCACCAGCCTCATGATTCAGGTTAGCGGTTGCCTAATTGATACCATGTAACAGAATAGCAACAAGTGCAAAAGTAGTTTTATTAAGATATGCAAAGCAATTTTTTTTATTACACCTTTTACAGAATTATGTGGCATCATTTTCATTGTTAGTCTCCTGTTGGGAAATTGTTTTGCATGTAATTGCAGGATTGGGTGCGATCTGCTCCAAATGAAAATCTGCATCTTCCGGCACCTAATGTCTTCATCCCAACTAACTTATCGTTAAAGAATGCACAAGAGAAGGTCTGCAGACATACTAAAGGTCCACTTGTTTATATTATTTATTTTATTTTTCTTTTATTCGTCTCTGATCCCATGGACCGCTGAAATCAGGTCAAGTTTCCAGTGCTTTTAAGGAAATCATCCTGTTCATCTTTATGGTACAAGCCTGACACGATGTTCAATACACCCAAGGCAATTCTTAAGATAGACTTCAACTGCCCCTATATTGGCAGTTCTCCAGAGGCTGAAGTTCTAACTGATATTTTTACACGGTTGTTAATGGATTATTTGAATGAATATGGTAAGTAAATTTAGATTAATGAATTTGTTTCTTCTCTCATTTATTTATTTTACTTCATTTTTCTGATCTTTGAGTCTTTATTTGATGGACACACAATATGCACATGAAAGCAATGGTTGCTTCTTCCCTTCTCACAAGTGCTTTACATAATATTTCTCTTAAGCAATACTCTGCTTAATTTCTTTATCTATTTGTTTGTTTCAGCTTATTATGCGCAAGTTGCTGGTCTATATTATGCCATTACAAACTCAGAAAGTGGTTTCCAGGTATCATTTAACTTTTGTTGATTATGTTTCATGTTATGCTACATGATGAGTTTCTAGACAAAAACTATGTTGCCAGATTAGCAAGAACTGGATACTGATGTAGTCAATCTGAGTGTTAGTTTTATGTTCTAATTTGTATTTGTGTGGTTTGTGGACGTTGGAGTTGGCAGCTAGGACACTGTTGATTCTTGCATATGTTGATGTGCTATTCTTCTTTTTCTTATAGGTGACTCTGGTTGGCTACAATCATAAACTCAGGATCTTGTTAGAAACTGTTATTGAAAAGATTGCAAAATTTGAAGTCAAGCCTGACAGGTTTTCTGTGATCAAGGTACTGAATTGGGGATGCTTGCTCTTCATTGATCTGATTATTCCACAATATATTGCTCTTTCTTATTATGGATACAATTTTTAGCATCCTTTGTGTCATTGTCAAGTTGGTGATTGTTTTGCACTTGGACCAAAAGCTGTATGATCCATACTGTATTCAAGTGCATTTGGCCCTTGTAGTAAGAAGAACCTGAGATCCATGGACATTTTCATTTCTTCAACCTCAATAGCTGATTTTCAATGGTCCCATTGCTCATGCATGCGGAAACTGCATTCTTCAATTTTTTATTTTACTGGTTAAAGAGTTACGTTTTCCCCTCTTTTCCATGTATTGGTGAACTAATGATATGCAAGAATCTGTGCAGTTCTTTCTATTCTCTGTTACTTTGAGTACTCTTCCAGTGGGCTTGTCTAGAGTAGCAGGCATGTTCAATGAGTGAAAGTCTTTCCTATATGCTTCAGCGGTGGATATAGCAGACTTGATAATAATTTAGAGTGCTGTTGTTTAAGTATAATCATAAATTTCTCAATTAAGAGCTTCTAACTTGTATTGCTATGGTCCACATGACTGCTATAGTTGAGAGGAAGATGATACAGATTAACTTGGACGTTTACAGATGAGGTTGCAAATGTGAAGGAAAAAAATTTCTGAAAACTCTTCAAACTTGATAGAGTATGACCAATTCTAGAGCCTGTAGCTTTCTTTTCTTTCTGTGCTCTTTTTTTCTTTTTTGGGGGTTGGGGTGGGGGTTGTTGCATCTCCCAACATTAGAACTTCCTAATTTGGGAATGTGGTTAAATGAAGACATTTGGTCAACAGTGTACTGCTTTTAGAATCCAGTGGAGTCGATGCTTTTTTTTTTTTTTTTAAATTGCTTCAATTTTTTGATTTTGAAATATGATCTATCTCTATAAAATCTCCATGTTGGTGGCCTTACAGTTTAACAAATGAAGTGCAAATGTGGAATCTAATTTATCATCTTTTGAAAATGTTTTCCTTAAATGGTTGTTCCTGTTATCCTCTGTCTTTCTTTTCAGGAAATGGCAATAAAGGAGTACGAAAATTTCAAGTTTCAGCAGCCCTATCAGCAGGCTATGTACTATTGCTCTTTAATACTTCAGGATGAAGGTTGGCCTTGGATGGAAGAACTTGAAGTACTTCCTTATCTTGGAGATGAAGACCTTGCTAAGTTTTATCCCAATTTGCTCTCAAGAGTTTTCTTAGAGTGCTATGTAGCAGGTCATTTGTCTCAACTACCTTTGTAATTGCTCTTACAAAGAATTTATTAAATGATGTTTCTTCTGAAGAATTTAAGCATCACTGTGTTACCTTTTTTTAATTTAGGTAATATTGAATCCAATGAGGCAGAGAAAATTATTGAGCATATTGAGGATGTCTTTTTCAAGGGTCAAAATCCAATTTGCCAGCCACTATTTCCATCTCAGCATTTGACTAATAGAGTAATCAAGCTTGAAAAAGGAAAGAATTATTTGTATCCAGTTGAAGGCTTAAATCCAAATGATGAGAATTCTGCTTTAGTGCATTATATTCAGGTAGGTAAATATATCT
This sequence comes from Bocquillonia castaneifolia, assembly GCA_948193215.1. Lineage (NCBI taxonomy): Eukaryota > Viridiplantae > Streptophyta > Magnoliopsida > Malpighiales > Euphorbiaceae > Bocquillonia > Bocquillonia castaneifolia. The sequence continues at coordinate 11,426 of CANYLF010109796.1, forward strand.
GTTAATGATATTAATTCTATTATCCTTGTTAGAAAATGTGTCATTTTTTTCCCTTTCCATGTTGAAACATGTTTGGAATTTTGTTCATTGTCCGTGTTTGAACATGTTTGGAATTCTGTTTATTGTCCACACTTGAACATGTTTGCAATTTTTTTCTGTCACATTTTATGAGGAAAACTTAGCTGTTGAATGTGATGCTTTAATCTTCAATCTTTTCTTTTCACTCTTCATATTACAATATTTTCACATTTATCTCCAACTCTCAAAAGATGTCCTTGGACATCCATAATTTTTACCTTTAACTTAAGAAAAGATTGGAAAATCGAGCTTGACAGCGAACAATTCAGACATGCACAATCAAGTGCAGACTTTAATTTTAATTTGAACTTTGAAATTGTTTCCATATAATGGAGATTCTTCCTAATGGTTTGACAGCTAACTATTCAGACAAGCACAAAAATGTAAATCATTCATTCTTCTCTTCTGCTACTGCCATGTGGCAAGGTTTTTTCTGGTTGGTTATCTCTATCTGTATGGTACAGCAACTGGAAAACCTTGTCATGTTAGCTTGTTGCTTTATGTACCTTTTTCTTAAATCTCTTTACTGATTCCGAACACCAACATGCATACACACACGGGCGGGATAGCAATCGTAAGTACTTGTGCAGAAGATGACTATTTTATAGGTATTAATCAAAGAAAGCATGTTTGATTCTTGTCTCTTTGTAAGAAATGTTTTCTGCACAAACATGTTGAAGATTTACTAATGACAGGCATTTATATCATGAGTTTCATTTTGGTTCTAGAGAATCTATGTCCACTTAATACCTTCCATTTGTTAAGTTGAACCTGTGGTCCTCTTCGTATGGCATTTTCTCTTGTTTTAGTCAATAATAATATGTTCATCACTAGTGTATTTTAGCATCCTTAGTCTGTCTGAAGTCTTTTCCTGGATATTTTCCTTGTCTAAATCAGGATTATTTTGAAGAAACCAACTTTTGATGTCGATTTGGAAATAAACTTAGTGGATATGCATTAGCAATTCCCTTTTCTTTCACTTGGCCCTTCTTATGAATCAGCAGATTACAGTTTTAGTTAAAGGCATTCTACTTGAGAGAGCTTTAGCCTTTTAGGGGAGAGACATACCACATTCCTTATCTAGTTAGAGTGTAGGATAAATGATTGCTTTAAAGTCTTCATTTTCTATTTATGTTTCCTTGTCCATGAAATGTATAACCTAACTTCCGGCCCTTTGCATGGGCTACTTCTCTAAAGTAGATCTACTATAATTTTGTCCTGAAAGAGAGATTAATAATGAAAATCTAGAAGTCCATACAATAGTTTGTAGCATCAGATCAAGAACAAGGACCTTTTATTTCAATTTTTCTGTGAGCTGTTTCTGGTGATTTGCATGGATTGATTACTTGTTCGCAACACCAATTGTGATGCATTCCTAATGAAAACCAAGTGGAATTGTGTAGGTTCATCGAGATGATTTTCTGATGAATGTCAAGCTTCAGCTTTTTGCTCTAATTGCTAAGCAACCAGCTTTCCACCAGCTTAGATCAGTTGAGCAACTTGGATACATTACTGTGCTCATGCCAAGGTGTCTTAATTGGTTCTTTATACTTTTGTCAAACATTTCTGTAAAGGTCAAGGCTTTACTGAATTTCTTTCTGTGCAGGAATGATTCTGGTATTCGTGGGATACAGCTTATTATCCAATCGACAGTGAAGGTGTGTAGAATTTTGCATAGCTTCTCTGCCATGTAATGCATTTTACTCTGTTGATCTAAAATCTTTGACAGGGTCCTGGAAGTATTGATATGAGGGTTGAAGCATTCCTCAAGATGTTTGAAACTAAACTTTATGAGATGACAAATGATGAATTTAAGGTAACACATCTTGTAATGCAACAGATGAGTAAATTACTATGTGCATTGCTTATGTTTTTTGTTTCCACCTGACATCAAACTTAATATATTTACATTATTAGTTATTTCTTTAAAAATGTTTTCCTCTGTGCACACGAGTGGGGGGTGATCAGAGGTTGGAAGGTATAATTGAAGCTAGTCAAGTGTTTGAAATGTATGTATGATGTACCAGCAAAAATTTTTCAATGTAGATAGGAAACCTCTATTATGGCTAGTTAGCTATGCCACCCAGGAAAAAGGAAAAAAACACTGAACGCAGGAGAAAAACATTATGAAAGAGAATGAGATTTTTTTTAACTTTTGCTTTGAAAATTATTTGAAGCTTATTATCTTTTTCATCTTTGAACTTGTAGATTTTAGGTTGAATCACTCGAGTACAGGATACCAGTTATTAGATTATTTACTTAGTTTTAGGTTCTCTACTAATTCTACTCTGCTCGAAACATTTCTTACTAACACATGTAATTGATTTTATCCGTGTCTTGTCTTCTTCTTCTTCTTTTGTTCTTAAATGTGATTAATTTTCTTTTAGAATTTTTTCATCTACATATAAAGTACCATTTCAAATCAGTGATAAATTACTAAGAATTTATTAAAAGAAAAAGGCCTTCTTTTATCAGATCAATATAGCAGCAACTTTTTTTTTTTTTGACCTTTTGGAAACTGCAATTCATTTGACGGTTTAGGTTCATGATGGAAAAATTTTAAAATATTACATATTAGATGTTTGTAAGTCCCTATGTTTTGATAGAAGTCTTTTACTCTGATACCTGTTGAGTGATAAATTACTAAGAATTTTTAAAAGAAAAAGGCCGCCTTTTATCAGATCAATATAGCAGCAACTTTTTTTTTTTTTTGACTTTTTGGAAACTGCAATTCATTTGACAGTTTAGGTTCATGATGGAAAAATTTTAAAATATTACATATTAGATTTTGTAAGCCTGTGACACATCCCTATGTTTTGATAGAAGTCTTTTACTCTGATACTAATGTCTAACTCCCTACTGCACCAAAATCCAATTTCTAGTATTTTTCTTAATTGATGTAATATCAAGAGATCAGAAAATTGCCTTTTGGTGTTTCCTTTGAATAACATCATGTCAGGAATGAGTCCTACCATTATGAACCTGTGAATCCTGGCATTTTCTCCCTCCTTTTTTATGATGTTAAGCACAAAAAAACTTTCCTCAAGTCCGGTTCAATTATCTTAATTTTTCGAAGCTATTACTCCACTTTGGTCACCTCTAAAGAAATGAGCAAAGTACGGCTTGTATTAACTATTCAGTTTTCATGAAATTTGTCTAATTATTTTGTTTTAATTATTGGATCATGTCATTTCAAGATTGCAAGTTCATAGCTTTATGGTGAAATCACACTCAGACTGTGTTTTGCCTTCACATGCTTTTGTATATCAGTAAATTTGATTATGTACATTGACAAAACTGTTTTAACTGGTTTATTTGCAGAACAATATTAATGCTTTGATTGATATGAAACTTGAAAAGCACAAGAATTTAAGGGAAGAATCTGGATTTTACTGGCGAGAGATTTCTTATGGAACCCTAAAATTTGATAGGAAAGATTCCGAGGTATGGATATTTATCTGATCTTTCTGCAGATATTTAATGCCAGCCTGCTGTGAGCAGGTTGGAGAATGTCATTGTGTTATATTATTAATGATAATGGGGAAATGGTGACATCATATTCTATGATTTTTCTGTATAGTCAGCTTAATTCTAATTGATTAAAAAAAAAACTTGTGTTCTCAGTAGATTAGCTATCTGGAAATACTTTTAGTCCATAGCTAAAACCCAGTGCAGAGCAATATATAATTTTTTTTTTTCCTTTTGAATATTATTCAACCAGGTTGCTGCTTTAAGGCAGCTTAAGCAGCAAGAATTTGTGGATTTCTTTAATGAGAATATCAAAATTGGTGCACCTAATAAGAGGACTTTAAGCGTTCGTGTCTATGGAGCTCCACATTCATCTGAGTACACATCAGATAAAAGTGAATCACTTCCGCCCAACTCGGTCCAAATAGATGATATTTTCAGCTTCAGAAGAACACAATCACTTTATGGTTCTTTCAAAGGAGGCTTTTGTCATATGAAGTTGTAACAAAATACTTGGAAGTCGCCGGATGGTGATGGAAGAATTTGCCTTGCAGCTTACTCACTATGGATGGAATCCATAAGCTTTTCCATGCAAATAATTGCTGAGCGACAAGTCCTGTGGAAAGCAAAGCATGTTCAAGGTGATTTTCAACGAAGCATCCGAGCTTGTACACTTTGAACAACATCATTATATTGTATCATTTTAGTTTTGTACATTTTTGTTCATCGTCATTTCTGCTGGAAACCGCCATTATAAACATTATTCTGTATCATTCATTAAACAAAATAAAATTTGGCCTAGGAGCTTGCAATGAAGGATAGAAAGGCAGTGTATTTTGTGTCTACAATCTAAGACGCAATTTTTAATGAACATAATTAATCTTACCAGGTTTGCTCTATTCTTGAAAGATTAATTTCTGAATAGTAGGCATCTGAGAACATAGCAGCGTTCTTTTTTTTTTTTTTTTTGTTCTTCTTGAATTGATTAAGGGGCTTATTTATTAAGATTATACGATTCAAATTCCTTGGTCAATTTGTCAAAAAAAAAAAAATCCTTGGTCAATGGATCCTCAATGGATTCTGAAGATTTGAGAGAAAAAAATCGGACATCTACCAACTTGGTGAGTAGCATGTAAATGTAAAGCAAGTAGTTGGTCGGTTGGAGAAGCCTCCTTAAAGCCTTGCCAGACAATGACCTGGTCTCTCCTCTAACTTTGCCATTTGCGTTGAAAGCCCTATCATCTTTTTCTCGGTTGAACATTTTCTAAATCTGTGAATTCAATTTTAGAGAGAACAAAGTATGGTGATCATATGCTACAGTCAGGGTTTAAAAAAAAAAAAGAAAAGAAAAATAACGTGTAAAAAACACCCCCTAATGTTTAGCTTGTCATTAGAGTTTTTTTTTTTTTTTTTACGAAGTTATTATTTATCTCATGATTCAAAAATAACCCTGAACCCTTAAAAATCTATTTTAGAGAAAAGTATAAAAAAAAGTGGCACGTGGTTTCACCAATTTATACTTAGAGGTATGTGATTTTTTTGTGACAGATAGAAGTACGTGGTTTACTCTTTCATCATATAAGGGTATCTGACCAAACGCCGTTAAAAAAAATGTCACGTGGAAAAAAAACGTACCTGAAAGTGTTAATTGGTGAAATCACAGACATTAAAGTGTATCGTTTAAACCATAGACCTTAACGTGTCAATCGATGAAACTAAAATTGACTTTTTTGTTTACCACTCGATCAGAGTTTGCTTCACCCCATCGTCACGTGGGATTTTTTTAATGGTGTTATGGTCAGGTACCCTTATATGGTAACGGTAATGGAATAAAGCACGTACCTCTATCCGTCACAAAAAAACCACGTACCTCTAAGTGTAAATTGGTGAAACCACATGCCCCTTTTTTTGTACTTTTCTCTAAATTTTATTCTTAAGTTATTGATTCTTAAGTTATTGCTAGTCCTTGAACTTTTTATATAAGTTAAATTAAGTCAAATTTAAAAATTTAAATATCTTATAATATTTTATCTAAAAAAATATTATTTATTTATATTTTAAAGAGGTAATATATGTAAAGTAATATAAATATTTTTATTTTATTGTATTTTAATATTTTATCTTTTTTTAAATACTTAAAAATCAATCTTCGTATTCATATTAATAAAGTAATATAATATTTTTATTTTATTTCGTTAATTTTCGGTTAGCGCATTTATCAATAAGAACAAAGTTAAAGGTAAATGAGCTAACTAAAAAAAAAATGCACTAGACATTTATGCATAGAAAAACAATACTAATAAGTCCTCTAAAAAAATAAAATCAATTATATATAAAATATTTTCAAGTCTAGAAAAATAGTGAAATATGTTATTTAAAAAATAAAATAGAATAAAATTTTATACATGTTGATTTTAATTAATATGAATATGAAGATTGATTTTCGGGTATTTGAAAACAATATAAAGTATTGAAATTAACAAAATAGAAATATTTATATTACTTTTATTTATAAAAATACTTATATTACTTTAATTTATATTATCTCTTTGAAATATAAATAAAATTATTTTACGTTATTTTTATTGATAAAAGTTTAATAATTTTTTTTTAAATTTAAATTCGGCTTAATTGAATATACATTAAAAGTTTAGGGATTAAAAGAAATGACTTAAAATTAAAATTTAGAAATTTGAAGAGTTAAGGGTCATATTTGAATGTTGGAAGGATAAACATTAAGGTCATATTTAGAGGAAAAAAAAATATTTTAATGGTATATGTACTCTTTAGGCTAAACATTAAAGGAGTCTTTGCACCTTATTCCATTAAAAAAATTATTTAGTGTCAAATTAATTTAAGAAAATATTTGGTGATTTAATTAAGCTACATTTTTTAGAGCTCAGGAAGAATATTTTATTAAAAAATGATAGTGATATTTTCAGTCGGAAGCAAAATCAATTTTATTACTTTATAACAAAGTAATACAAAGAACA
>CANYLF010109964.1:0-17224 GCA_948193215.1 Bocquillonia castaneifolia
CCACTTTTTACAACTTCTTATTTTCATCGTGAAATACCTCAATTCTTTGCTTATCTTATACTTCTACACCACTAAAATATTTCTAAGGAAATTACCAGAGGTTTAATGAATGATGATTATCATCACAAAAATGGATTTGGACATGAAAGGGTGGTTTGTGGGAAGGGCAACAAATGTATTTGGAAAAGACAAAACAAAGCAAACAAGAAGAATGCAAAATGTTAATGCATGAAAACTATATTTTATTTAAAACAAAGCCTATACTAAAATTCCTATCCAAGGCATTGGGCAGAGCCAAGGTGGGTAAAATAATAATATAGTAATTAGAAATAAAAAGATTTAATATATAGTCTCTACTCTACTTCCTCCTTATTGGTCTTCTTGACTTTCATAGAATGGTGGGGGACAACCATTTGCATCTAGGGCTTGGCTATCTTGGTTAAATTTCAACCATCCTAGTCGGTTAAATTTCAACTATCCTGTTTTGATCAAAGCTTGGACTTTTCTTTTAAAAGCTGTGCAATTTTCTATTGAATGCCCAACTGCCCTTGCATGATATTCACATTGGACATTTGGATCATACCAGTGAGGAATAGGGGGTTTTAGCGGTTCAACAGGAGTTAAACTCACTAGCTGGTGTTGTAGCAGATGTGGTGATAACTCATTATAAGTTATTGGAATAGGATCAAATTGGTCCTTCCTGTGCTTGCCCATAGCCTTCTTATTATTGCAAGATTGATCCTTTTGAGCACATCTATATTTCAACACTACTCTGTTATCTCCCCCACTCATCAAAACACCTAGCTGGGCATGTCCTCCGTATGGTTGTCTTTACAAATCTTTCACCTCCTTATGATTTCATTTTATTGACACGCCATATCCTTTTATGTTCACCATATTATTCAAACTGAATTCCCTTGCTACTGTATTCATGCCTCTTGCCCCCTGGTTTAAGGCATCTAGGTGATATTGAAGAGGATCAACTTTGTTGGAGTATTTTGGTTGGTTCGTATCAAGTATATCATTTGGTGTGGTTGGTTTTGGAGACATGGGTAAGATATCTGATGACAAAAGGAGTGGGTATGAGATCTTTGGTATGGTAGGCTTTTGGGTCAAAGGATGGGCTTGTGTATCACTACGCTTTTTCCTTTTAATAACTCTATCAATTCATCTATTTGATCTCACATCTTTAGAACATCTTCTAAGTGATCACTGATATGGTCGACTTTTCGCCTTAACTCTTCCATCACTGAACCTTCGATTATTTTTAATTGTGCAAGTTGTAATGCAGGATAAAGGTGTCTTTGGGTGATGAGCTATATCAAGTATTGTGTTTACATGTATTTAAAAGAAGAATCAAATAATTTGTTTTTGTTTTTTTATGAAATAAAATTATAAAAATTTTTTTAATTTTTTTGAAAGGAAAATAAATGAATGTGATATGAAATGTAATGCAAATTGCATGAATGAATATGATATGGAATATAATGTAAAATGATGTATTGGATGTATATAAAATGACTAAAATAACTTATTACAATTTCAAGTAAATGAATAAAATAAGCAAATATAGGATAATACAAAGGAAAATTTTTAAATTCCTAAAGTATCATCCTTATATCACCAGTTGTCGGGTGGTAATTCTACAGTTAGCATGATGTGAAGTATAGTTTTATTTATAATGGGTAGGTATCAATTGGTCTAGTTTATAAAGGGTTCCAAAACAAGTTGTGTCTTACTAGCATCTATTTCCAAACTAGTAAGAACCCCTTTTAGTTAATTAAAACTAAAAGGTTGTTTTGGGTGAAAATGTTCATGTACTACTTCAGATTTCCCATGAAGGTTTTTCGACCTAACCTATAAAAAGGGTAATAGATCGAACCCGAACTATTTTTTGTGAGTGTGTGTATATGCATGAAAATGACAATAATAATATGATAACAAAGCAAAGAAATAAACAGCAAAAATATAAGCACAACAATCATAAGCTTGACCCTAGTTATAAGTTAAAACATATAATTTGTCCCCAGTGGAATCGCTAGCTATCGCTCTTGACCGGACGATCTCCGATATTAATATTTTTATTTAGGAATTTTAATTTTGGTGGAGATTTCGGAACGAAAAAAAATTAGCAACCAGGAAGGATTTCTATTTTAAAAGGAGTCGCCACCAATCTTTGTGAGTGCGATTGGAACACTTAAACTGGTCTGCAAAATTTATAGGTTCGGGGTCGGCTACGTGTAGGGAAGGTTATAGCACCCCTACAACGCCCAAACTTGGTACTTAAGTTGTGCTTGTATTTTTATTATTTATTCTTACTTTGTTTTATTTTTTTATAAAGAATTTGAAAATAATTAGAAAAAAATGACCCCAAAGTATAATTAAATTTATATTATGATTTAATTTTTAAGAATTATACCCGATTCCAAAGCATAATTCAAAAATTATGATGATTTTATGAAAATTATAAAAATTGGAAAATAAAAAAATCTAAGAAATCAGGAAATTGGGAAATTGGAAAATCTGTGAAAATGGAAAATTTAAGAAATTGAAAATTTTTAGAAATTGGACTTGACTTCGGAATTTAATTGCCGAAAGCCTACGTATCCATTTGACGGGATCAAAGTCCACGTAGTTCGAGTTTAAAGAGATTTGGGAAATTTTAGGAAAAATTGGACTTGACTTCGGAATATAATTGCCGATGACCTACGTACCCATTTGAAGGGATCAAAGTCCACATAGTTCGAGTTTAAAGTGAATTAAGAAATTTTTGAAAGGGCGGACTTGAGTTTAGGAATGTGACTCCTAAATGCCTATGTACCCGCTTGACGGGATCAAAGTCCACGTAGTTCGATTTTGAAAAGGATTTTGAGAAAATGTTAGGAAAAAGCGGACTTGACTTTGGAATTTAATTGCCGAAGGCCTACGTACCCATTTGACAGGATCAAAGTTTACGTAGTTTGATTTTGAAAAGAATTTTAAAAAATGATTGGGAATATTTTGTTTCTTAAAAAAAAGGATTTATATTTAAAAAATATTATTATTTCCTTTTTGATAGGAAAATTTAATTATTGTTATTTTTATTAGTTCAATTATATCTTTTATTCAAAGATATAATCTACTTTATTATTTTCAAATTTTCAATTTTATCTTTCCTTATAAGATATAGTTTACTTTGTCATTTTTATAAATAAAATATTTAAATTAGAACCTACAATTAAGAAGTGACAATAATTTAATTATTTCACTTATTTTTTGTTCAATTATATCTTTTAATAGATATAATTTACTTATTATTTTTTCTATAGATATAAATTTTTCAACTATATTTTTCACCGGAAAGATATAGTTTACTGTTTATTTAAAAGTTTGTATTTAATCCTTTTGCTTAAAGGAATTTATGTTTTACCTCAAAAAAAAAAAAGGAATTTATGTTGTTTTTATTTTTTATAAAATTTTATTGTAAATGATTTTTAGTTATTTTATAAATAACCTACTTCTGTTATTTTAAAAGTAAAACATTTAATTAGTTGAATTTAAATATGCAATTAAATTGTTTATTACAATTTTTTTGTTATATTTTATGTTTTTATATTTTGTTCAATTATATCTTTTACCCAAAAGATACAATGTACTTAAAAATTTGTCTTTTGTAATTTTTAATTGTGTATGATAAATTCAATTACAAATTCTACTTTTTTAAAAAACATTTTTTTAGAGAAAATTAATTATTATAGGGAAGAAAATTAATTAGGATTGTGTAGGGAAAATTGTGAGCCATTAGATTAAAGGGGCTAAACACATCTCAACCATTCATACTAATTTGAATTCCTTACCATCCATTCCTTTAGATTTAATCTTAACCATTGAAAATTCATTAAACCTAAAGCTCACTTCCCCTCTTCTTTTTCCCTTCTACGTTGACAGCCCCCTTCTCTTCCCCTCTCTTCTTTTCTTTTCTTCCATTCTTTTCCCTCTTCCTTCAATAGCTCTCTCCTTCTCTTTCTCTCTTTTGCTTCGGGTGCACTTCCTCTCCCTCTCTTTTTTTCTTGCTTCGACTGCTCTTCCTTTGCCTCTCTTTCTTTTTCGCTTCAACTACTCTCTTCTTCCTCTCTCACTTTCATTTAGTTTCTAGCTAAAATTATAAACCTCAATTTCCATGAATTTAACACTAAAAAAAATAAGACCTAACATCAAAGGACTTCTATAGCAATAGCTTCAAACTATCAATGAAATTCAGAGGGTTTTTATGGTTCAAATAATTACTTGGATGGGTTTCAAGCTTTGACTAATATTTTTTTGGCTTGGGGTTTCTTTCAAGAAAACAAAGCTGTAATTTTTTATTGGATTTTTATCAGAGTTTCAATTGGAGAAATAGCAATTTGGGGTTTTAGCATGCAGACACTAAGTCATCCGGATGAGTTTTTCTTCCTTATTTTTTTTTTTTGTTTTAGCTGGTTGATTCTCAATTAAATTTTTTTGGTTTTTGTTGACGGTATTATTTGCTTTGGCTGAAATTGTGCTTCTAAGTTTGTTATTGATATGATTTCCTGTGATTTGTTGGTTCTACTTGCATGGGTTCAGCCTTGTGGATTCTATAATTTGTGCTATGATTTAGGCTATCTTTGCTTTTGATGATTTCTATGATTTTTACTGAAATTTTCTGTTTCTGTTTCTAGGTTCTCTTGCTATTTGGGTATAAATTGTGAATTCCGATTTGCTTTTGTTTTGGTGTATTGATTGCTGTGAATTCTATCAATTATGTTATGTTTATTAACTTGTGTTTGTTTGCTTAATTTTTGAATGTTTTAGTTATAATAATTAAATCAGGAGCTTCTACTTACTTTCGAAGTCTCCTATATTCTGTTTTCATATTTCTACTAATTCTAAAATTATCATGTAATTTTTCTACGGGCATTAAAGTTAATAATTCGGTTATTAGTGAATGTTGTTTAATTGTCACATTAACTTTAACAAATTTCATTATTCACATACATATCATATGTTTACTTCAGTATAGCAGTATAACAATGAAAATGGAAGTCAAGTGAAAAATTAAAAGAAAGATTACCTGGTTGTTGCTTTATGATTTGCCGATGTTCTTTGCCTGTGATTTGCTGGGGTTACTGCTGTTTGATTGATTGATTTTTGCTAATGCTAGTTACTGCACTTGTTGCTTTGCAAACTACGGTCTTCTGGTTGACTGCTGCTTTGGTGTTGTACACTGCCATTTTTTTAGTATAAACTGTTTCTGCATTTGCTTTAGAAGAGTTTGATATTTGCTCTATTGCTTGGTTTTAATTCTCCTCTCTAATGGTTTTTACTTGCTGGAACTTTCTTCTTTCTTTTTTTTTTGTTTTGCTCCTCTAATGGCTATTTTTAACTCTTTTAAAATGTTGCTCTCTTTAATGCTCTCTCAATTCACTTCATGTGTTTTCAACTGCAGGCACTTCTAACGGCTCTCTCTCTAACTCTTATATTTGTTGTATTTTCCCATGTGGCTTCTTTTCTCTACAATGGCTTCCCCTTTTCCGGAGCTACTGCCTTCTGCTTTATATAGAGGATTGAAGACCTCTCTCATTACCTGCTCCTTGATTAAAATTGATTTTAGCAGATTGAACTTGCTTTAGCAGATTACCAAATCTGCTTCTTGATTGATTTGCTGCTACAAAATATTGAGAAAATGAGGAGAAATTGATATTGAAACTCTCTACCAAATCTGTGTCCTTGATTGATTTCAACTCTGCTTCTGCTATTCCTTTGTGGTTTCACGCGCTGCACAATCCGACTTTGTGGGTGAGAAAAATTTGGGCTTGTTTGGGCCTTATTTAGTTGCTATAATTTTTGTTTGGGTCTGGACTTGGACTAGTTCTACAATCTGTTGTGCTTATCCTATAATTTGTGGGCTGGGTGTAATATTTGAGCTGTGATGGAATTCCGGAGCCCGTTTCAGTTTAATATAATAGGACCCGAATTAAAATTTTAAAATCGGAAAAATAATAGGCAGTTCAGTAAACAGATACAACGAACAGATACAACCTATGGCTATTTTTTTCCGATTAAAAAAAAGGTTAAAATGATGAAAAAGGGTCCTTTATGTGTTCGATTATGCAACCGAGCTAGATTTCTAGCTCTGAGGGGTATTTTCAGACACATAGCCCGAATCTGATTAGCCTCATTTATTATATTTATTTTCTTTTTATTTCATCTTTATTTAAAATAAAAAAGTACTCTTATTATTTATTAATAAAAAATATCATTATTTATATAATTATGCTTCTTTTTAATATTTAATGTCCATTATTTATTTTTAATGAAAATTTACTTGTTAATAATGATAAATAAAAGGAAATAAAAATAAAAACGAGATAAAATGAAATTTTTATCCAAGTAAAATAGGAATTAAGAAAATTACGCTCCCAAAAATACTATTAAGTGTCACAATTGCAATCAGGGCTTGAAAAATTACCATTTAAATCCAATATCCTATTCTAAATTTAACACCACATTTTTTTATAAAATGATTATTTCTAACTTATGAAAAATTAATATCCCAATAAAAATCAAAAATAAAAGGGGTATATTACACAATATTAAAGCAACTTATTTATTACATATTTTTTAGATAAAGGAAATTGGATTTTAATGAAAACAAAAGTACTTTTGAGAATGCTTTTAACTTCTAGATTCCTGACAGTCACTCGAACAAAAATATTAAACCAATTAAAGGAAAATTATTATTTATTACCATTACATATTTAAAAAACATTTTAATTAATAATATCTGTAGTTAATTAATTAAATGAACCCTGAAAAACTGGGTATCTACAAGGTTCATGATCTTACGGATATCGCTTAGAATCAGAATACAAGAATTGACAGCCCAAGATGGAGTATTCACAGCACCATTGTATTTAAATCACGGGAGGCTTTGCTTGGGTGACTCACGATTACCATCCACCAAAGCCACTGAAGCATAAGATCGAGTATCCCTTAGAGCAAGTCTGAATGGGGATTTAAGGGTAGCAACCCTAGAAGCAGGAGTCCAACGAGAAGCTTGATTGGGAAGCTTTTGAGGGTATCGTGAAACATTGGCACGAAGTTTGAAAGACCCTATTGAGATCTTGTTTATCCTACTAATCACCATGGGCAAACTAAGGTCTTGGTGGATTCTTAGAAAATAAAAACTCAAATTACGTGTGTTCTTCTTCATAGCAAGAGTCATAATTCCATGCACATTATATGACACAAAGATATTGTTAACACCTAATTTTCGGATGTAGGAATGAAGAAGTGGCTCGGAGGCCCAGTGATGATCATTCATGCTTTAAATAGCATAAATTGAGTTGACGATTACTTTTTAGAGATTAGATAGCCACAATTGAGTCATTTTCTAAGCTTTCAAAGCCTGTTTTCACCCAAAACTTATGTTTTAAGCATAATAGTACATTTTTCAGACGGTTTTCATCATAACTTTCTCTACAAGTATTGGAATGACTTGAAATTTTGAGGGTTGATATTTTAAGCCATTCTGCACATTCTCCTTTATACGTTTTTCCAAAATATGACATTTGGAGGCCCAAAAGGGCCCAACGCCACGCTTAAGAGTGGAATTAGGCCCAACGCCACTCTTCCAAGTGGAGTTGGGCTTAACGCCACTCCTATGACTGGCGTTGGGGTCAATGCTAGAAGGAAGACTAGCATTGGGCCCCCAATACCAGTTGCATGATTTTCAGCATAAAAAGCCCGATTTCAAGCTGTTTTGGCCTGGAATGACCCATACGAGTCGTGCACGTGTCCCAAGGCCCTGTAAAGTTATTTTTTTACCAAAATAACCTTTGCTTTAAGCCCAAGTCATTGATTTTCATTAGGAAAGTGATGCTCTTAACCCTAGCTTAAGAACTAAGCTAATTCAGGTATAAATACTCGTCTAAAACTAGGTTTTTGGGGGGAGGGCAGCAGCTTACACAAATTTAGGGTTTAATTTTCATATTAACTCTCTGAATTCATTGATAACTTGACAACAACTTCACCTTTTTCAATTGTTTTAACATAAAAACTCTTTGAAGCTTGTATCTTTTAGCAGTCAAAAGGTGTTTTGAAGCATTTAATCCATTGAAGCAACATTCCAACAATTGTTAATCACTAAAAAGCAATTAAGAAGTCACTTAAATCAAATTTGAGGGTTCTCAAGCGCGTCTGAATCAATTTCTTGAAAGGTAAGTCTTCTTTTCCTTTGTTTTTCTTTGCTTTTCATTATTTTTTCATGTTTTTCATGATTTGCATGCCATGAACATTTTGTTTTATGTGTTTTTATTGCTATAATCTTTGGCTTAACATGTTTAAATATTGTTTATAAATGTTTCTTTTATTTAAATGTCATTAAATACCATGTACATGCATTATAAACGATGAAAGTTGCTTTCTTTGCATGTTTTTATGTGTTTTATTTAAAATCTAAATCATTTGATGCCATGAACATGTTTTTAATGCATAAAAATTATTTCTTTTCAAGTTTCAATGCATAAAAATCATGTCTTTTTGAGTTTTGATGCATAAAGGTTGTGTCTTTTTGTATTTTGATGTGTAAAGTTGTTATCTTTGTATGTTTGCATGCATAAAGCTTGTTTCTTTGCATGTTAACATGTAAAGTTGTATCGTTTTGATGTTTTACGCCTAAAATTTGAATCTTTCGCATGGTTTGCGTGTAAAGCTTGAATCTTTTTGTGTTTTAAGAATGTCATGATTAGATATAAGATGTTTTTCCATGATTCATGCATTATAACATGTTTTGGTTAATATTTTACGCATGATCGTCTCTATACGTATGTTTTTGGGGCTTGGTAAACCTGAAAATTCCATTTTTTATTATTATCTTGCATTTTGGTTATTTCTAGCTACCAACGCCACTTCCAGGAGTGGCGTTGGTCCCTGTTTTGCTTCCCCCCTATGGCGTTAAGCTTGGATCAATAGTGTATGATGTACTTTCACTTGTATAATAGTTTTCACATGGAATTCAGTGATGAGGTAAGTTTCTGCAACTTCTTAGGTAATTATTTAGATGTATTATTCCATGAAATTGGTTATTAATGCTAATTTGGTACTCATTTTATTTCTAAAATGGTAGAAATCCTAGGTTGTATTGTTGTGTTGATTGCTATGTGTTTGTTATCACTTATGCATGTTAATTAACCATATTAATGGTTGGTAATTGTTAAAATCAATCCTTGTTTGTTATTAGAAACTCATCATTGCATGCATGTATGTAAAAAGTAGGTAATAATATGTTATGTGTTATTATTGTTTTGTTAGAAGAAATGAAGGTTGGTGTAATATTAAGAGTATTGGGTAAAGAATCACACTCTAGAATTGATAAGTCCGATCCTTGAATCTCTAAGGTCAAAGCACCTTTCGTATTCTAAAGAGGAATTGAGGTGTACACCTTATAAGACATTCCCGATGCCGATACGGGTGGCGACTACCACTTCAGCACAGTAGCTGAACACACAGTGCTGCAGTTGCTAGTCATGGCTCAGGCTCTTAGGAAAACCCTCCTTGTCTGCAGTTTGGCAACTCCACTAGGGACCCTTGATAGATAGACTTATGATTCAAGTGATTACCAATACTTTTTTTTATTATGCTAAACTCTAGTTTCTTTGAATTCCTACTTGTATTAAAACACCCTACCTTGCGGGTACCATTGGTCGAGTCGCCTATGATTTACTAGATGTCTTCATAGGAGGCGAAACCAGTGATTACCACTCATAGTTGGAATTGTCCTACTATTGCTTACCATCATAGTCATGGTTAATGAGTGATAGTTAATGGGAAATTCAAAGCTGAACGTCCTACCGTCACTTGAACCTTTTTTGAAAGAGGGAGATGTTAATGGGAGTTCTCCTTCTATGGGAACCTTCTTTTAGTCGAACCAGACCAAAGCCATGTATTGACTGTAGAAACTTCCCTTAGGACTTACTAAATGATTGCTTTGTTATGTGATCCCATGAAGCCGTTACAATACTTGAGTTTAGTGTCGTTGTTTTAACTCAATACCTAATTATCGCCTATGAAGGAAGCATTAGTCCAATTTTACCTGGATAGTGCAACCTTACAGTATAGGGTCATTTAGAATTGAGAAGAACGACTTTGATTACTACCTTTGAGAAAGGGATGTTGGTGTGTCGGTCTAATTATACCTGACTGATACTAAAACGACCCTGGAATAAGGGGAACATTAAGGAAACTCATTAAAACAAAGACATAGGATAAGGTCGTAGTAATGACTTATTGTTTGGTTTGTATGTGGAGAGCTTCTTTTATGTGCAAACGTTCATGCTATGTCAGTAATAGCATTCCCTGTTAATGCAACGGCCCAAGCCAATTCCTAGGAATATTGACTTACCAAATGAATACGTGTGTAGGAGAAATAAGGTTGGAAGGTCTACCACTTAGTAGTATGTGTGTTTGACTAACGTTTTCTACTTGTGTTCCCTTGTCTTTTGCATACATGCATCCCTTGCATACACATGCCATAGCATGCTACCCCCTTATTTTGCAGTAATATGAATCCTCCTAAGTATGCCTTAGATGCCCAGCAAATCTGTGAAATAGTGAGGGATGAAGTGAAGTCCATGTTGAGGGAATTCTTGGGACAACCACCTATGAACTCTATTGTAAGCCATCCTAGGGAGTTTGAAGAAGTCTAGGCCATTCCCATGCCATTAGAAGGGTTCCCCGACCACATGAATGGATTCAGTAAACCAAAATTTCAAGGGCAGAGACTAAGTGTCAAACGACCACCATCAAGGATATCTGGAGAAATAGAACATCAAGGTGTGATGGAGCCAAATATGCTGCTAACCCAAGAGGAATGTCTTCATATGGGTTCAACTAAAGTGATGAGCACGGTTCCAAGCTCGCGCAAGTTTTCTAAGCTTAACCAACCTCCTTCTGAAATCTTTCAAAGGTTGGGGAAGCGTGGGATCCTTAAAAGTGAACCAGCCAAGAATTCATTAAACATTCGCTCGTTTCTATATGATCCCAATGTTTATTATCAATATCACCAGATTTTGGGTCATCATACTGATAATTGCATAAGGCTCAAGAATGAGATTCAAGACTTGATTGATGATTGATACCAAGTTAAAGAGCATGGGAAAGCTTAAGTCAATAAAGTTACAATAAAGTCCAACAAATGCAAGTGCTGCTTGAATCTCACTAAGCCCTTATCGAAGATCTTTGAGAGGTTAGAAGAACAAGGTTTACTAGAGCCTACTGCAGTTAAAATGCAACAAAATCCAAATGCTTCTAAATATGACTCTGATGCTTACTATGAGTTTCATCAAGTGAATGGGCATCACACAGATAATTGCATCAGACTCAAGCATGAAATTCAAGTCCTCATCAATGAAGGAAAGATCCCAGACCCTGAAATAGATGCTTAGGATTTTGTCATTGTTTTGCTGTTCCTCTCCTAGCAGAATAAAAGAACAACTTGTTAGGTTGATGATAGGATGTTTGTTTCACTTTTGTTTTGTTGGTGTTTTCTCAATAGAATGAATGCATTTCATTAATAATGTTATGAGTTCATTTGACTTCAATTCATTAATTTCATAATTGTTTGTTTAACATTAGCATATAAGACATAAGAAATACTTATTGCACTAGATATTACTGCTGCCAAAAAAATATATAATAATAAAGGTTTTCAAACTTGGTATGATTCTTTTAAAATGTTAATTATCAAGCTTTCAAATCCCTGTTTTAAATGCATTTATTTTGATAGGAATATTAGATTCTCAACATAGTCTCAAAACTTGTGAGCGCTTGAGCCTTTATGAGCATTCATTTCTTCATGCTCCATTTTTCTTATTGAGAGTGTCTCACCTAGGAAGTGTTCATTAGAAATTGCGTTGGTATACATTTGAAATTCGCACGATTATTAGAAATATGAAAATGAAGATGTCACTTTAGAATAAACTCTTAGCCTTAAATTCCACCCTGTTTACCTTTAGGAAGCCAAAGTTGAGCCCTGAATTCCCTTTTCTTTGACATTCAAATTTGTTAAATAGTCCGATTGAACCTTTCTTGAAAATCTTTCCTATCCTTTTCAACCCTTTTATGCACTAAGTCTTGCAACTCCATTGCTACGAGATAACTTGTGAAGTGAGTGGTTTGTCCCTGAATATTCCTTGGAAAAGCTCTTGTCAAGTTATGAATGAAATTGTGAGATGCATAGGTTGCTTACTCAAAATAAAAAAAAAAAAAGAAGAGAAAGAGAAGAGAAAACGAAGACAAAAGAAAATGACAAAAAAAATAAAAATGATTGAAAAAAGAAAGTCAAAAAATTTTTTTGAAAAGAAAGTGAAAAAAGGAAAATAAGAGCAATGAGCATCCTTGATTTAGTTCCTATTTTGAATGCTCTTGACAAGTAAGCTAAGTGAGAATGCATTCCTTCACAAGTTTTGAAATTTTAGGAGTTATGGTGCATTTACCTTTTTCTTCCTCTAAAATCCTACCTTACCCAAGCCCCATTACAACCAAATGAAAGACCCTCAGATTTGCATTTCCAGTGCATTCAAGTGGAGGACTTGTGATTAAGAGGCAAGCATATAGTTGAACTTTCCTATGCTTTAACTCGAGCGTAAACACTATCCCTCCTAAACATCAGAGAGTTTTTGTGAGAAATGTAGGAGTGTTGAGTTGATTGTATTCGTATTGAAATGCGCAAGAAAAATGATTTTCACTATGATTTGGTTTTAGAAAGCTTTCTCATTAACATAGCCTTTGATTGAATTTTTCTGAAAATGAATTTGAAAACCTGGAAGGATGGTTTACGGTAGCAGTAATGTCTTATACAGTGAGTTAAGTACACTTTTGTACCATTGTTAAAAGAATAAAAATTAATTGTGAATTTTTGTCAAATTTGCTTATCATTTGATTAATGCCATTACATTCAAGATAGAAAAGAAAACATTGAACAAATAAAAGTGAGATGGATATGAGACCAACAAGGGTGCATTCGCTAAAGTTGCTTGTATAAGACAATTGCCCTATCAATCGGCTCTTAAACAAATGCTCGGGGGCAAGTGCTAGGCCTGTACCGTCCAACACAGTACTAAATGATCGGGGGCAGGTCCTTGGTCCGTGTAATCCGATCCAACACTAGCAACAATTATCAAGTTTCCACCATGGATGAAATCTATAGTTCAGGGGTTGATCTCAACATCAATCAAGTCAACATAGCCCCTTATAATGCCATTGGGTCCTTTACTGGCTTATACACACATCTTGATGATCTTTACAAATTTTCATGCATTTAGGAGGATTCTATGCATGATATTCCATATCCACAACTTCATGCATTTCAAGTAGTTATAGATCACAACATTTCATACAACTATAGGACATAGTTTTAGTATAAGAATTCATGTATACAAAATGCATTAGCTTTCATATCTGTTACATGCAAGCACACGACATGCACTAAATTAAGCATAAATATGTTCCATGCATCCCATGCAATACATGCATGCATCTACCAAGTAAAAACCAACAAAGAAAAGCACATGAATGACAAATAAAGTCAACGCCGTCAATGATAAAGACATCAAAGACCACACTCGGGGGCATGCAAGTCCAAAGATCAAGTCCAGTTGGGGGTAAATTTCAGAAGATTATCAAAAATTACAGACAATTACAGTCTGAATGATAGAGAATTACAGAGGAAATGGAGAAAATTATAGAAAATAGCAAAAAAATCTTCTTTAAAGGCCTCTTTTCCTATTTTAGATTCTTAAAGCATTTAGAGTAAATCCTGACAACATGATTCCCTAGTGAAGTCCAAAAAATTCAATAGAATCAGAGTATAAGTAGTTGAGGTAAGTGCCTAAACTCAATCTCATTTAAAATAACTTTTCTTTGCCAAGCAACAATAAGGCCAAGCGCATTCCTTGCCAAACGCCAATAAGGCCAGATGCATTTCCCTACTGAAGGCCATAAATGAAGGATACATTCCCTACTGAAGTCCATAAGTGCCAGATGCTTTCCTCCTGAAGGCCATAAGTGCCGGATGCATTCCTTGTTGAAGGCCATAAGTGCCGTATGCTTTTCTATTAAAGGCCATTGATAACCGGCTGTTATTCTTGTTTATGTGTTGGTTTTAAGTCCAATTTCTTTGCCAATTAAGTTTATTTCACACTTATTTGTTCATATTTTGTTATTTTTTAGTGTTAGGATCATATGGAGTCGAATTGGAGCAAATTCAGAGTCGAAACGATCACGAAAAGTCAGAAATTTTTCATGGTCGGCACCTGGCCAGTTCTGGTGAAAATTCAAAAGAAATGGACAAGTTTTCTAGGGCTGGCGCACCTGGCTGACTGCCACCAGAAAACTCCCCAAATCCTAAAGCTGGTCGGCATCTGGCCAGCTGCGATGCCCCTGTCGGCCAGCTCAGCAGAAACACAAAAATTCTTGTATTTTTTAAGGGTTTTTGGGTATTTTTGAGATGCACTATATATATAACCCTATTAGACTTATTTTGGGGGTTACGCCACATTTGTTTTAAGTTATTTAGGAGAGAAAACTCTTAGAAACACTACTTTTCTCAAGATCAAAGGTGGATTTACAAGAGATTTGTGAAGATTTAAGCTTTCTTTGTTCTTCCCAAGACTAAGTTCTTCTTCCTTTGTATCTATTATATTTTTTTTTAGTTTTGTTATTACTTTTTATGGAGTATTATTAGGTTTTTACTATGATTATGAACTAAATCCCCTACTAGAGTGATGGAAGTAATCTAGTAGGGGAGTAATTCGATTAACGATGTTTGAATCTCTATGTTAATATAGTTTTTCATGGTTTATTCATTTAATTCAATTTTCAAGTGCTTCATTAACATATTCTTGATTGGCCCCCTAGATTTACGATTGAATCGATGGATTATTGTAACTCAGAATTGGAAAATGAGCTTGTTTAGATGTTAATATAGACATGGCAAGCAACCTAAACTTGATTTAAAGATTTGCTTCATGGATTTAATTGTTTAATCAATGTGCATCGATAGATTAGCATAGTTGATTAAATCAAATACATTTTTCTACCTCGACGGAGGATTAAAACACTTTCAAAAAATCTTGCTTAAATGAATTTGCATTGTTAATTGAGTTGCTCCCTCTAGATAAAATCCTGAACTCTAGTGCTTATTTCATTGGTTGTTTCTTAATCTTAATTGCTTTTATTATTGTGTTAATTACTTGTTTTTGATTTCATTGTTTGATTTAGTTTTAAAACGACTCCAAAATCAATCAAGGGTTTTCATTTTACTTTCTTGTCAATTGTGCCCATAATCGAAAGATTCCCACATTTGTCCTTGTGGATTCGACCTTGTACTCTGAGTATTACTATAACTATTTTGTACACTTGCGGGAGTTGTCAAGTTTTTGGCGCCGTTGCCGGGGACAACGGATTATTATTTTTTGATTACGTATTGTATATTTATTCTTTTACTTTTAGTTACTGAATTTGGGATTTGTGTTGGTTTTTCAGGTAGAACCTTTGAATCTTGAGATCAAACACACTTGCTGAGCTTATCGTTCAGCAATTCGTCGAAAGAAGTTAGCCAGCAAAATCAAAGAAGAAGTCGAATTGTGCAACATAAGTCAACCATGGAGTCCAGGTGATCCATAAATTGGGTTACCATTAAATGCTCTTGATGGACACGATGGAGACATCAATGATGACGATGCGGACATTATCAACAACAACGGTGGAAACAATGGTGTTAATGGTAACATTGGAGGAAATAATGGTGCTAATGGAGTTTCTAATCAACCTATTGGAGTAGTTGTTGATCCACTACGTCCCATTGTTAATTTTCAACGTCCTCCACAAAAAGATGGGCAGAAACATGGGTTCGTTCCACCGTAAGGAAATCCACGAGTTCAACCACAAGGGAATGGCTATAATAGGGCCTATCTTCACAATATTCAATGCCTTATTATTAGTGCAACCCCTTCATGCATTGTTTTGAGTGCTGCTGCAAGGAATTATGACTTGAAAACTTTTCAATTCAACATGATTCCACACTTCCATGGTTTACCATCAGAGGATCCATTAGCTTTTATGAGGCAATTCTGCAGCGTCATTGCAACTTTTCCTTTGAATGGTGTTCTAGAACTTGAGCTGCGGATGAGATGCATTCCTCTAGCATTGAAGGATAGAGCCAAAATTTGGTTCATGAACTTGCCTGAAGGTTCTATGCGGACTTGGGATGACGTCTACAAGAAGTTCATCCCCAAATATTATTCTCAAGGCAAGACTATGCACAAGATGGTGGTCAAGCTGACATCATGGAGTTGCGTATTACTACCTAGGAATGACTATTGATCTTTATATTGGCTTATCAAGATTAATCTAGATTAAGGCCATACTATGACACGTTTATTATATGCATGTATGAGATGATATTTATAATGTTTCATGAGTATGTGATGCCATGTATGATATCAATAAGTATGTGATACCAGATGTATGATGAGACCTATTAATTAAAGATTAAAATCTATTAAGTTCCCTCACATAAAATTTTAAGTTAACATGTCATCCATATTTGAACACTTGTCAAGGCTTTTATCACCTTAATGTGGGTTCTACCAAAGTAGAAGTACATTAGGTTACATTAGTAAGACAAGATGAGTGATTGTGCTACCCATATGTTTAAAAATGGTTTAACTTAATTAGGTTATCAAAACGGTTTTGGGCCTAATGGCATGAGATGGGATTTAAACATGCCAGGACATATGATGTCAAAATCCCATAAATTTCTAAAAGTTACATGAGATGTAATTGGTAAGAGTTACCTACCTAAATAACTTAATTTTAAGTGTCATGCCAAAGCTGACTTAAAGTTGAGTGAAAATATGGATCTTAGCTCACTAAATTAATATGATTATTCTTGAGGGTTGTTAATTTAATGGGAGTTTTTCATAATCAAAATACTTAACGAACTTTGCATTTATTGTAGATGGCCAACAATAACAATTCTACTATGTCACTGCGATCAGTCCTTGCGAAGGACAAACTTACTGGGACTAACTTCCATGACTGGTTTCGAAATTTGAGAATTGTTCTCAAACAAGAAAGGAAGCATTATGTCCTGGATGAACCTCACCCTAAAGAACCAGCTGATAATGCTCCTAGAGCTGAAAAGAATGCTTATGAGAAGCAT
>CANYLF010110349.1:0-14645 GCA_948193215.1 Bocquillonia castaneifolia
AAACAAGGAGGACAACAAAGGCAACCTCTTTAAAACTTCACTAGACTGCCCCCAATCCCTACACAGACTCAGGCTCCAAGCTCAGGTATGTCTTTGAAAGATATTGTTAAGAATTTTACTAACAATACTCTTCAACTTCAACAAGAAACAAGGACAAGCATCCATAATTTAGGCAACCAAATTACTCAATTAGCCACGTCGGTTAGTAAATTGGAAGCTCAAAATTTTGAAAAGTTGCCTTCATAACCAGAAGTCAACCCAAAGGAGAATTGAGTGCAATCTCACTAAGGAGCGGAAAGAAAATTCCTTCGGGGTCAGCTCCACTTAAAGAAACTAAAGTGAGCAAGGGAGATGAAGAAGAAGAAGCTCCCTCTAAAACAAGGCGTGGTAAAATTCGATCCTCCCTTATCTCTTTCATCTTACACTCCTACACCTCATTTTCCTAGCAGGTTAGCTAAACCAAAAGAAGATGAGCAAGAGAAGGAGATTTTGGACACATTCAGGAAAGTGTAGATTAATATTCCTTTGTTGGATGCTGTGAAGCAAATTCCTAAATATGCAAAGTTCTTGAAGGAACTATGCACAAACAAGAGAAAGATGAAAGAAATGGAGAAAGTTATGGTAAGTAAGAATGTGAAGGCCATCTTGCAAAAGAATATGCCAGAAAAGTGCAGGGATCCAGGTATGTTTACATTACCTTGTGTTATTGGTGAAAAGAAAATTGAGCGTGCCATGTTAGACTTGGGAGCTTCAATTAATGTCATGTCATTTTCTGTTTATCAAGAATTGAAATTGAATGACTTGTAAAAGACCGGAGTAGTGATTCAATTAGCTGACCGTTCTTATATCCATCCCCTTGGTATTGTTGAGGATGTTTTGGTGAAGGTTAATGAGCTTATTTTCCCTATAGACTTTTACATCTTGGAAATAGATGAGAATCCCTCTTCAAAATCAACTTCGATTTTGTTAGAAAGACCGTTCATGAAAACTGCTAAGACAAAGATTGATGTAGATGAGGGTACTCTCTCTGTCGAGTTTGACGGAAAGGTTGTTAAGTTTAACATTTTTTATGCAATGAAATACCCTAATGATGTGCGTTCTCTTTATCCGATTAATGTAATTGATTCTACTGTGTAGGATGTTTTTGTATGAGAAAGTGTTGGGAATGAGCTAGAATTAGATGCACAATCTAATTTATAAGGAGTTGATGATGAACCTAGTGTAGAAGAATTATTTTCAGCAACATTATCAGAACCAATAAATTCTAATACTGAAATTCCCTCTACTACTAACAAGATGTTACTTTCTATAGTGCAAGCAAAAACTGGAATTGAAAGCTTTGCCAGATCACCTTAAATACATGTATTTAGGTGAAGGTGAAACATTACCCGTGATCATCTCAAAAGGACTTACAATGGAGCATGAAGAAAATTTGGTTAGAACCTTGAAGGAGTACAAGGTTGCAATTGGGTGGACTTTAGCCGACATCAAAGGCATTAGTCCATCAATTTGCATGGACAGGATTCTACTTGAAGATGATGCTAAACCATAAAGGGAACCACAAAAGAGATTGAATCCAGCTATGAAGGAAGTTGTAATAAAAGAAATACTCAAGTTGCTGGATGCAGATATAATCTATCTAATCTCTGATAGTGAATGGGTAAGTCTGATCCATGTTGTTCCAAAGAAAGCTGGATTGACTGTGGTAAAAAAATTGGAACAATGAACTTGTGCCAATGCGTATGCAAAACGATTGGAGAATGCGTATAGATTTTAGGAAACTTAATCAAGTTACTAGAAAAGATCATTTTTCGCTACCTTTCATTGACCAGATGCTAGAATGATTGGCTGGCAAATCTTTCCTTTGTTTTCTTGATGGCTTTTCAAGTTTTTATCAAATTCCTATTGCACAGGAAGATCAGGAAAAGACAACACATTCACTTGTCCTTTTGGAACCTATGCCTATAGGCGAATGCCTTTTGGTCTCTGTAATGCTCCAAGTACATTTCAAAGATGCATGCTGAGTATTTTTTCTGAATATATTGAAAATTGCACTGAAGTATTTATGGATGATTTCACTGTATATGGGGATTCATTTGATGAATGCTTAGATAATTTAAACAAAGTTTTGAAAAGATGCATAGATACTAACTTGGTTTTAAATTATGGAAAGTGTCATTTTATGGCCACCCAAGACATTGTTTTAGGACATGTGATATCTTATAGAGGTATAGAGGTCGATAAGGCAAAAACGGATATAATTACAAACTTAACCTACCCCGCCAATGTTAGGGAAGTACGTTTTTTTCTTGGACATGTAGGATTTTATCACAGGTTTATTAAGGACTTCTCTAAAATTGCCTTGCCTTTGATGAATTTGTTGCAAAAGGAAGTTCAATTCGAGTTTGGGAAGGAATACAAAGAGGCGTTTGATAAGCTCAAGGAATTATTGATGAGTGTGCCAATTATTCAACCACCTCAATGGAACTTGCCTTTTGAAATCATGTGTGATGCAAGCAACTATGCAGTGGGAGCAGTTTTAGGCCAACGGATTGATAAGAAAAGTCATATGATCTATTATGCTTTCAGAACTTTGAACCCTGCTCAGTGCAATTATTCCACTACAGAGAATGAGCTTTTGTCAATTATTTTTGCTTCGGATAAATTTCGTTCTTACGTGCTTGGTTCTAAAGTTGTTGTGTATTTTGACCATGCAGCTTTGAAATATCTTTTGGCTAAGAAAGAATTGAAACCAAGGCTGATTCGGTGGATTTTGCTTCTCCAAGAGTTTAACCTGAAGATAAAGGACCGAAAAGGAGTGGAGAACTCTATTGCAGACCACTTGAGTCGATTGATAAGGGAAGAAGATGATACACCTATCAATGACAACTTCCCAAATGAGTATTTGTTCCAACTCAAAGGTATGATTCCTTGGTATGCTAATATGGTAAATTATTTAGTTACAGGAAATCTACCTAGTAGTCTTAGTAAGTCTAGGAAAGCTAAGATTAAGAGTGAGTCTAAGTACTATGTTTGGGATAAACCTTTCCTTTGGAAATATTGTTCTGATCAAGTGATTAGGAGATGTGTGCCTGAAAATGAATTCCAATCTATTTTACCCTTTTGTCATGACTATGCATGTGGAGGACATTTTGGACCTAAACGGATTGCTAAGAATATCTTAGATAGTGGTTTATTTTGGGAATCTTTGTTTAAAGATGCATATGAATTTCGCAGAAGTTGTGAGAGATGCCAAAGTGTAGGAGCACTAACACGCAATAATGAAATGTCTCAAGTTCCAATTCTTATTTGTGAAATATTTGATGTATGTGGTATTGATTTTATGGGTCCTTTGCCCTCATCTTGTGGTTTTTCTTATATTCTCTTAGTTGTGGATTATATTTTGAAATGGGTGGAAGCGAAAGCCACCAAAACTGATGACTCTCAAGCTGTTGTAGGTTTTATCAAGGCTAACATTTTTGCTAGGTTTAGAACTCTGAGGGCAATTATCAGTGATCAAGGAACACATTTTTGCAATAGATCGGTGAAGCTTTAATGAAGAAATATGGAGTGAATCACCGAGTTGCCATGGCATATCATCCCCAAACCAATAGGCAATATGAAGTTTCCAATAGAGAGGTTAAATCTATTTTGGAAAAGACAGTGAATCCGGGAAGAAAGGATTGAAGCCTTTGTTTAGACGATGCTCTTTAGGAGTACCGCATGGCCTACAAAACTCCTATAGGTATGTCACCTCACTGAATTATGTCTGGTAAAGCCTATCACATACTGGTGGAAATCGAGCATAAAGCCTATTGGGTGGTGCGACGATGTAATATAGATTTAGACAAAGTCGGTATGTCAAGATTGTTGCAATTGCAAGAGTTGGAGGAATTGTGATTGGATGCTTATGAGAATTCAAGAATTTATAAAGAGAAATCCAAGTTGTTTCATGATAATATACTTGTTAGGAAGCAATTTGAGATTGGTCAAAAGGTATTGCAATATAATTCTCGATTGAAGCTTATGCTTGGTAAGTTCCGTTCTTGGTGGGTTGGTCCTTTTGTTGTTGTTAACGTGTTTCCTTATGGTGCAGTAGAACTTAAAAGCTTGGACTCAGACAAAGTTTTTAAAGTGAACGGCCATAGATTGAAAGTCTATCATGAGGGTGAAATTGCTCCATTTCTCATTGGAGTTAATTTAGACTATCTTCATTATTTGGATGCTTGATTCGCTTCGTGACTCCATCGAGCAAAACGGCGTTAAAAAATTGCGCTATTGGGAGG
The DNA here is from genome assembly GCA_948193215.1 of Bocquillonia castaneifolia. Taxonomy (NCBI): domain Eukaryota; kingdom Viridiplantae; phylum Streptophyta; class Magnoliopsida; order Malpighiales; family Euphorbiaceae; genus Bocquillonia; species Bocquillonia castaneifolia. Next base: position 4,287 of record CANYLF010110349.1, read on the forward strand.
CAACCCAATTATTTTCTTTAATTTGATTTTTTTTTTGAATTTTAGTTTTCTTTGTTTTAGTTACTTCTATTTTGAGTTTTAAGGTGTTTTGATGAAGAAGTTCTATTTTTAGGTAGAAGATTAATTATACTAAGGCATGCTCACGCCTTTTTCAATTCTCTAGGCATCATCAAAAATTTTGTTTCAAGAAGATGATTTTAAATGGAGCGTTGTCGCGCTTTATTTCGAATAGTCTTCTTGTAAAAACAATTTTTGTTTTAAGAAGATGATTTTAAATAGAGCGTCATCACGCTTTATTTCAAATATTCTTCTTATGATTTTTAGAGAAGATGAACCTAAAAATATTTCTTCTTTCAATTTATTTTATTTTATTTATTTCATATTATTATCCTCATTTATATTGACAAAATTAAAAAAAAGGAAAACACTTCTTTCTTGTGTTTATTTTTTTTTATATAAAAAAATTTTTACTATTAATTTTTACTTTTTCTCGCTCTTCTTTTTTGTGTTGCCCTAATTTTTCTGCCCTATCTCCCACTAATACACCATCAGCTGCCACCCCTCTATGATAATAATAAAAAAAATTAAAAAAATTCTTTTCTTCTTCTTCATCTCTAACCTACAACAACACCATTACATCTCCTTATTTTCTTTAGTTTCTCCATCTAATTATCTATTATTTTCTTTTCTTTTCACTTTCTATGGGTAGATTCAAAGTCACCGTGGGGAGGAAAATTAAAAAAACGGCAGCAGTCCCATCTCCTCCATGTGTCGCCACCACATCAGCGGGTCTCCACAGCATCGCTGACGAGAAGACGACACAGGCAGTAGGAAACGCCGGCGAGCAATCCTCCAAACGTGATGGAGCAGCAACTCTTATTGACCAACAACGTGCCAGCGACGCTGTTCCAGCCTGCAAGTTGACGTCAGCCCCGACATCCACCACCACGATGCAACCAGCTGTCCCTCCTCACGTTAGACCAATAGTTCAGGTGACCACTCCATCAACAGCTCCTGTAGCCCCGAAAATAGCAGGTATACCCCTCAAAAATAAATTTGTTGGTGGTGCTCAATGGCAAAGATTTCATTTTGGCAAAGGTAAATCCGTTCTACCACCTTCTAAAGATGATTTGAATGGATTTTTAAAATTTAAATCCAAAACCCGAAGAGAAAGGTATGATGATATTAAGACTAGACAAATTAATTTGGGTAAATGTGTATATTTTGTTGCTTTGGAGGATTTAAAAATCAAAGATTCTTTTGATGTTATGGTTGGTAGTCTTTTGTGGAAAACATTTGTGACTATTAAATATCCAACTTTTATTGAATTGATTAGAGAATTTTATTCCACTTTTCAATTTAATATGCCTGGTGATTTTAATTTTGATAGTCCTAATGTGGTGCAATTTAAACTCCTAGGCAAGGAATATAAACAATCCATCACTCAATTTAATTTGGCCTTAGGATTTATTAACATTGAATTTTCACACACCACTCAGTATAAATGTTCTACTGTGGACTATGTGGATGCTTTTTGCCATACAGGTGTTTGGAAAGAATTATCTTCTGACCCTTTCCACTATGACCCTAGTAATTCCAAAGGTGCCTAGCTTAGGAAACCAGAATGGGCTTACATGCAGCGTTTATTGGCTTTCAATTTTTCTGGTAGGAAGGATGGTGCAAATACTTGTACTAGAGTTGAATTGTATTTTATTTTGTGTATGTTGCATGATATTCCTGTTAATTTGGGGTATTGGTTGGCTTCCCAATTTCATTATGTGGTTACTCATAACAAGCACTTGTGTTTGGGTTCTTTGATTACTCACTTGGCTATTAACCTTAAAGTGCTTGATCTTGCTAGCACTAATTTACATGTAGCCTGTGAGATGGAACCATTAGACATTGCTTTTCTGATGAAGATGAAAGTGCTTGGGACTTACAAAGGAGCTTATTTATTCCAAAGGCCTTCTCTACCTCCTCTACGCTTCAAAGGTGATCCTCCACCATCTAGGAAACGTGCTCGCCCAACAATCGATCCCGGTACCTCTACTGAAGAAGTTGAACCTGACTTTGAGGTTCATTTGGCGAAGGTTGAACGTCAAATTTCAAAGATGGAGAAAAATTTGGATGCTTTTTTGAAGTTTCTGGGAGCTCAGCCTCCTTGTCCACCCTCACCTTAGACTATTCGGACTCGTATTGCTCATAAATCAGGGGAGTTTCTTTTTCTTTTTCATTTATATTTTGTGAGCAATTTACTTTTTGATACATTGAAAACAATGTATAGTTTAGGTGTGGGGGAGGATTTTGGCATGTACATAATTTCCTGTCTTTTCTTGTTATTTCTATTATTTTTGTTTTTAGGTTGTTTTAGGGCATGTTTAAATTTTTTTTTTTGTTTTTATACTTTGTACTTGGTATGCTTTAATTCAAAAGCGCTAATTTTTCTTTTGAAACCTTGAGCCTTTTTAATATCCTTGAATACCTAGTAAGTTAGGGACACATCTTTGTTTTGAGTTTTAATGCATGAACAAGTGAGCATGATTAGTCTTTTCTTTAAAATTGTTTGATGGTGTCTCATTGATTTGTTTATTGAAAAGTACACAGGACTTGATGCAAATTTGAACACTCTAGTGAGCTTTTGAGCCTAAGAGTAACTCTTTACATTGTGCTCTAATTATTTTTGTTGAGTGTATCAAACTTAGTGTGTTTATTCTAGAACTTGCTTGTGAATGCATATTGAGACCACATATTCTAATTGATGCTTAAATGTGATAAGAGCAATTAGGATTACCCAATTTTTACACTATGAAAGACCACCCTTTTGAGTTTTTCCCTTAGTTAACCACTTTGAACCTATTTACCATTTTTTCTTGTTTTTAACACATTTGTTAACCTTAAACCTTTTTGTTGTTATCCTTGTTTTTTTTTCTACTTTTGTCAAGACAAGAGTGAAGTAATTGCATGATGAAAAGTATAAAAAGAAGCGAAAAAAAGAAAAAAATATTGGAAATTCAAAAAAAAAGAAAGAAAAAGAAATAAAAAATTGTTGTGGAATTTATTCCTTTTATTGATTGGAGAATTATTAGCTAAAGCAATTGAATTATCATAAGTTGTTTCTCCAAAAGTTTTTAGTGCTTAAATATGGGGATAAATTTCAATGTTTTGTTTCTAATATGTTTTGTTTGTGTAGGATTTAATCATGTAAGTAATTAACTCTTTGTCTTGATTGTTAAATCCTTTAATTTTTCCTTTTACCATACCCTTACCTAAGCCCTGTTTCAACCTTTGTTAAGTCCCTTTGATTTTTGCATCAGATTCATTTTCTAGTGGTGGAGATTTGATTCATTTGCAAGCTTATGGTGATAATATGCTATGTTTTGATTTTGAGAGTAAAAACACACCCTAAACACTTTGAGAGCATTGAGTGAAATCATGTGACGGTGTTAAGTCTTGTTGTATTTGATTTTGATGATTTGATGAGATGCTTGTGTTTTATACAAAATTTATCCTATGAATGCTGATTCTTTTGATTGTCAATATGATTCAACTCATTGATGTGCGCTTAATTTTATCAGTATTTTTGGATATTATTTGGGATGAAATGACGTAAAGAGGAGAGTTGGTATGTTGAGTTAAGGTATGCTTGAGGACAAGCATGGTTTAGGTGAGGGGGAATTTGATAGGTTGTAATTTTATATGTTTTATTGTGTTTAATTCCCTTGTATTTGGTTGGAATTGGTGCTTATTTGTAAAAATTATGTTTATTTTTATTTAGGAGGTGGAATGTTGATTAAATGGTGAAAACGAGCTAAAAAGAAGTTTTTAGCTCCATTGGTAAAAATCAAGGCTTTATGGAGAAATTGCTGGATTTGAGCAAGAAGACTACTTTGGACAGATCGTGGTTACACCTTATAAGTTGTAGCCTTCCTATGCTGGAGACGAAGAAATTTTGATTTTGTGAAGATTAATTAGTTCTAGACTTATTTTTATTATTCCCTTTATTTTAGAAGTGTTAGATAAGGAAAGTCTGTTTTCCTATCTTGTTTTGGATTTTATTTTAGGTTTCCTTTTACTTTAGTTTTCCTTACTAATTTATAACTTTATTAGTAAGTCTTTTACTCCAACTAGGAAATATCCTTTAGTCATTAGGTTTTAATCCATATATAAGGAGTCTAATTAGTGTAGAAAACTCTCTCTTTTCCCTAATTAATTTTCCTACGCGCGTGGCTTGCTTCTTTTCTCCCTTGGTGCATGCGTTTCTTCTTCCCAAGGGTGGTGCGTACATTTTCTTTCTCTTCTCCATACAACTCTTGTGATTTTTATCTCACTGTGTGTGGCTAGGTTTTTTTTTATTTCTGATTCAAGGGTGAATCAATTCCAACTGTGATTTTGTGAGGCTTGTGCTTTAACAAGAATTTTTTCAATCTAAGTAATTTTTATTTTCTTGTTCTTATTCTATGAATTATTTATATTGATTAAATTGACGCCTTAATTCAATATTTATTTTTCTATCGCTAGTCATGAGTTTGTGATCCGTAATTGTTATGAATGATTTAAATAAGTAGCTAGGAGTTGGCTCATGTGTGTGTATATTGATGGCCACAATTACATATCTTGCATGATAGGCTCTAGGGAAATAAATGTACAAAATTGATTAAATTGCAGTTTTCTGAATTAATTAATTTTGGTTTAGTCATTCTCACTATTCTTAATGCTATCATTGAATTTGATATGGAACGATGATGCCTAGTTAAGTTAATGGTAAGACTCATTTCGAACAATTGTTTGAGTCTATTGTATTAGGAGAATAATTGCTTTCTACGGCTCCGATTAAGTAGACTAAGTTCTTGGATTGAGTAATTGATACTTTTGCCTATGATCAAAATTGCAATTGGATGGAATTTACACCCTTGGATTGGAAGTTTGGTATGATTGATTTTTATTTATTTTAATATTTTACTTTTTATTAATTTCTTGTTAATTTAATTAATTTTTAATTCAACAATTCAAACCCCCCCCCTTTTATTTATATTTTTGTTGTTTGACTTTGAGAAATTAATTACATAGTTCTCTTGGGATTCGACCTAGTTCCACTATTTCTACAAGTTAGTTTTAGGAGAATCAATATTTATTTTGAAGAGCTTCGAAAACTCTATCATTATCCCCTAAGGAAGATTTTCAGAAACCAGAGCCAACAGAAAGAATGGCTGCATGGGCAATACGAATAGGTAGCTTGGGAGTCCAATACTAAAGTAGAAGGGCTTTAAAGGCCAGGTGGTATCAGACTTTTGTGGTTGAATTCGCAGGGATTATAAATGAAGAACAACAGAAAAATCAGAAGAAAGAGGAATGGACCTTGAATGTGGATGGTGTAGTTTGTAATAAGGGATCAGGCTTAGGAGTTGTCCTAAGGGCCCGAAGTTGGCTAAATTTCAATACGCTGTAAAGCTGAACTTAACAGTGACAAATAATATTGCTGAATACGAAGCGCTAATTTTAGGTTTACAATTGACTAAGGAAATGGACATAAGAATCTTAGAATAGAGAGTGATTCTCAATTGGTCATGAAATAGGTAACAAGAGAATTCAAAGCCACTCAAGAAGATTTAAAAAAGTATATGGAGTAGGCAAAGAAACTTTTGAAGGTAGGTGAAGAAAACAGTGGAAGATGGACTTTGCATCAGATCTCGAGGGAAGCAAATACCAAAGCTGATTTAATTGCTAAAATGGTGGCCAATGATGAGGAACATAACTGGCCAGACATGCATGTGGAAATACTTCGAGTGCCATTTATTACTAGGGCAAATGTATTAACGGTTTCCTTTGAAAATGCCTGGATGAACCCCCTAGTAGATTATTTGGTGGAAGGAAAACTGCCGACAGATTAGAAGGAAGCTGAGAAGATAATTAGAAGGGCAGCAGACTATAGCTTGCATGATGGGGAATTGAGAAGAAGGTCATATACCTATCCATGGATGACATGTGTCAACCGAGATGAAGGAGAGTTGGTCCTTAGAGAAATTCATGAGGGAGACCTCAGTACTCATAAAGGGGGCAAGGCCTTGGTTCATAAAGCTTTTTTGCAGGGTTATTACTGGCCAACCATGAGAAAAGATGCAAAAGAGTCAATGAAGAAATGTGGAAGATGCTAGGAACATGCTAACATCCCTAGATGGCCATCACAAGAGTTGCATCCTATTGAAGCAGCTTGGCCCTTTTCTCAATGGGGGATAGATATCTTGGGACCTTTTCCTTTGGCAACTGGGTAGAAAAAGTTCCTCATTGTGGCAGTGGATCATTTCACCAAGTGGATAAAGGCAGAAGCTGTAGCAATAATAACTCAGAAAAGGTGCACGGATTTTGTGTTCAAAAATATATTTTCCAGGTTTGGAATTCCATCTGTGATCATTACTGACAACGGTAGGCAGTTCAACAATGCTAAATTCAGAGATTTCTGTGATTCTCATGGAATTAATTTGAGAAGCACTTCAGTTTCTTATCCCCAAACTAATGGACAGGTAAAGAATGCAAACAGAACTATTCTGAATGGGTTGAAGAAGAGATTAGATAAGGAGAAAGAGAAATGGGCAGATGAATTATACAGTGTACTTTGGGCATATCGAACAACCCCTAAATAAACAACTGGGGAAACAACTTTTTCACTAACCTATGGATCAGAAGCAGTTATACCAGTGGAAATAAGGTTGGCATCAGCTAGAACAACAGATGGAGTGTCACCTCACAATGATGCAGAACTCAGAGCAAACCTTGACCTTTTGGAAGAAAGAAGGGAATAAGCAAACATGATGATGGAAGTAGGCCGCTAGAGAATGGCCAAGTTTTATAACAAGAGGGTCAAGAAAGGATGTTCAGGGCAGGTGACTTAGTCCTCAAGAAGGCAAAAATTGGCAGAAGGGGGGCTCAACAAAGCCGTAACACCCATACTTGTAAATTAAATTAAGATGTCAATTATTTGATCAATTAAGAATTTCTATAATTAATTACTTTCATTAAAGGATAAATTTGTAAAGAGTGTAATATCTTGTGACTTTTAAAATTTTAACAGTTAATTTTAGTTGGGATTTCAAATTTTTGTGTACAAAAGTTTGATATATTTATATATACACACATATAAAAGAGTAATTGCATTATTATATAATTTCTTTAATTTTTATGACTTCAATATTTTAATAATAATTTTGGTATTAAAATAGGTTATTTCATATTTTATTTCATAAAATAAAATTAGATAATATTATATTTATTATTAAATATGATAATAGAAAGTAAAATTCACATTATCTAGAATCACCCTCTAATAATAATAAAGGTATTATAATAATAAAAGAAAGGAAAAAGAAGTGAAAATAAAAGGGACCTAGAAGTTTCTACAAGGATTAAAGATGTTATTTTTATAAAAATAAAGAGGGACGCAGATTCACGGGGTAAAAACCCCCACCCTCATTCTCTTTTTCTTCTTCTTTTTGTTCTCATTCTTTCTCCATCTTTTTCTTCTCCATTTCTTTTCTTCATGTCTTGATCAATTTTACACCATATTTCTTCATTAAATAGTCAAAATCATAGTTCTTCTACCTTCTGAATGCGTTGGTGATGTTAGTGTAGATACCCAATTTGTCCGGGTTCATTAAATTAATTAACTATATATATATTAATAGTTAAAATAATTTTTTAATATATAATGATAATAAATAATAATTTTCCTTTTATTGTTTTAATATTTGTTCGGGTAAATGATAGGAATCTGGAAATTAGCGCATTCCCAAAATACATTTGTTTTCATTTTAAAAAATTAAAATTAAAATCCAATTTTCTGTGTAAAAAAAATAAAAAAAAATATATTTAGACATATATGTAATAAATAAGTTGTTTTAATATTGTGTAATTTACCCATTTTATCTTTGATTTTTATTGGGTGATTAATTTTTCATAAGTTACAAATACTCATTTTATAAAAATTTTGGTTTTAAATTTAGAATGGGATATTGGATTCAAATGATACTTTTTCAAATTTTCATTACAACCGTAATATCTAAGGGTATTTTTGAAAACTTCACTTTCTTAATTCTTATTTTACTTGGATAAATATTTATTTTATCTTGTTTTATTATTTCCTTTTATTTATCATTATTAACAAGTAAATTTTCATTAAGAATAAATAATGGACATTAAATAATAAATGGATGCATAATTATATAAATAATAGTATTCTATTAATAAATTGTAAGAGTACATTTTTTATTACAATTAAAACTTAATACAAATAAAAAATACAAAAAATAATAAAATAAAAATAAAGAAAATAAATAAGGCTAATCAAATTTGGGCTACGTGTCCGAAAATACCCCCCAGAGCTAGAAATCCAGCTCGGCTGCATAATCGAACACATAGAGGACACTTTTTCATCATTTTAGCCATTTTTTTAAAGTTAGACAAATAATAAGCAAAGCCGTATCTGCTCTAAGTATCTTTTCGTAGTATCTGTCTTTCGCTTATTATTTGTCCGACTTTAATTTTATTAAATCGGGTCCTATAATTATTTTTTTAAAAAAAGAAAGGAAATGGACTCCGGAATTCCATCACGGCCCAAAGCCCAAAAGTCCAAGTCTAAGTCCAAGTCCAAATAGTCCAATGTCCAGCAGCCCAATAGAAACACAGCATGTCCAACAGCAAACACATCAGGTCCAAAGAGGCCCAAAATTTTCTCTCCCAAAAGTTTAAGAGCGTGTAAATCATATTGCATCAGAAGCTTGCAAAAGGCAGAGTGAAATCAATCAAGCAGCTGGTTTGGTGAAGGTAAAAATCCCAATCAAGAATAATCTCAATCAAGCAAGCACTAAGGCAGATGCGTGAGTTTCACTGCCTTAGTATATATAGAAGAGGCTCTTGCATTAGATGGGGGAAAAAAAAGAACAGCCATTAGAAAAAAAAAGCCATAGGAGAAGGCTCCTGCAATTAGAAAGCAAAATGAGCCATTATGGAGAGAATTCCTACAAGCAAAAGAGAGCCATTTAGATGATAGGAATTGAAAAAAAAAAAAAGCTGCAGCCATCAAACCAAGCAAATCAGCAGTCCAAATTGCCACTAAACCAAGCAAAAATGGCAGTAAATAGCCATTAAAAAATATAGTTTAAACACCATCAAAATATCCTCAAAACATAAGCCAAAATAGCAGCATTAAATCAGAGTTAGGCTGTAACAAGAGAAGCAGCAAAGCTTACTATTTGGCAAACCAAAATAACAACCAAAGCAGCAATAGCAGTAGCAAAAACAGTGGTAGAACAGAAGCAAAAGTGTGTCAACAAAATACAGCAACAATAAAAGTTAAACACAAAGAAGAGGTGATTGCCCCGTGGCAGCAACAGCATACAAATAGCAGCAAAAAAGGGACACAACACAACAACTCAATCAAAACACAGGTATGTTTGTTTCTCTATATCATTTCCTGCTTATATATACACACAGTATACTGCTCAATTAAGCGTTTGTTAAAAATGAAAGTTAGAAATTTCATGGTTTATAAAATAGTTAATTTTTTTTAAAATACTTAACTAGGATTGCTTTAGTTTTCTTTTAATGCATAATATGTAGTGAGAGAGACACAAAGACCATTTTTATGTTTTCCAAAATGCAAAAATCAAAAATTACATTGTCTGAATAGAATAGAATGGAAAATCATAATCTGTGAACAAATAAGTTGCAAGATGACAGTAAGAGACTTCGAAATTTAGCAGAAGTTCTCCATAAAAATAGTAATTAATACCAAAGAAAACACTACATCAGCTTTAAAATACTCATAGTTCTCAAAACAAAAGAGAAAATGAAAAGTAAAATATAGGAAGAAGACTTAACCCATCCAAACAGTAGTCTAACATCAATTTCTTTCCAAAAAGTCAATAAAAACTAAACCAGAGCAATCATATTAAAGCAAGAACAGATTACAGATAAAAAATGTAAAAACAGAGAGCTCTATAAGAATAAAAAAAACATAGAAAAGCCAATCATTAAAATGATAACAGATACAACTAGCATTTGAATAAAGATTCATAGCATAAATTTACAGCACATCAAGACACTATATCAACTAGAACTAATAAAATTACAGTAAGAATTAATGAATCATCAGAAACCCAAACAACGATAGCCAATTTGCACCCAAACAAAAACATATAATTAAGATAGAAGTAGAACTTATCTGTTTATTTTAGCCTTCTATTTTCCTCTTCAAAATTTTCCTCCTTTTGTTTTTAAAGCTTATGTCATGTTTTTCCCTCGAGTCATCCTCTCCAATTCCATAATCTACATATCAAATTCATCTTAGCTTTCTCTTGTGTTTCAATT
>CANYLF010110895.1:0-21869 GCA_948193215.1 Bocquillonia castaneifolia
GTTTAATTCTTATTTTGTTGGGGATTATAAATGTGTGATCATAAGTATGTATTAGAACAATAGTAGCAAGAAATATGCAACCGATGTTATTATATTTTGTTGTTAATAACTAAAATAAATTATAAAACTTAATTTAATAGAATAATATGAATAAAACTAGTCTAAAATGTGCTACATTTGGTAGCACAAGACTTAACACATGAATTTAAATCTAGAATAAATATTTTATTTGAGAATTAAGCATGTTTAATCAAATTGAGAACTTGAAATCATTTTATCATAAATAAAAAAATAATTTAAAGAATTTTTCAATGACTTACAAAAATATAAAAGTTGAAACATTTTTATTTAAAATATAAAATAAATCAAATCTAGCGTATCCAAATCAATGTAAATAAAAATATTCAAAATGAAGTTTGATTACGCTTTTAAAAATGGCATCTATGATTTTTAAAAAAATCTTATTTAATAACAAGATAATATTACATCTATAATTGTTCATTGACCAACTCGGTCATTTTGAATTAACTGAAAGTGAATTAATAAATTTTAATATTTATATAATCGAATTAACCAACTAAATTTTTTCAAAAAAAGAATTAACCAACTAAATGAAAAATAAAAATTGAATGGCCAAAAAAATTCAATTAGATTTACTTAATAATTTTGATTTGAATCTAAATACTTTTTTAAAGTTTTTTAAAACATAAAATATAATTAGACTTGAAACAAGACTATAATTTTTTACTCTGTTAAATTGATTGACTCGATTAATTTTAAAAAATTTTCAATTAATAAACTGAACCAACTAAATTTAGAAAATTGAAATTCTCACAGTTAAATTAGGAAGGACTGATATGCAAAACTTGTAACAAAGTTGAAGACTGCAAGAGCTGATTTTGAAATAAAAGGGACCCAAGTGTATATGACAATGAACTTTTAGAAAGTTTTAGTAACTAATCATTTCATTTAAAAATATCGCAGAATAAAAAAAATCGCCACGTGGATTAATTTGTATAATAAAAGCAATCCCAACCGTCAATTTTACTCTCCTCTAAACGACACCGTCTTATATCTCACTATTTAAGGCTTCGTCTCTCTCGTTCATCTCTTGAAAAATATTTCCTGGGAAAATACAGACCTTTTCTCGGCAGCCAAACACACACACCTAAACACCTACATGAACTCCAATGGACGCACTAATCGCAAGGGCACTTGAAGAAATCTGCTCACGAGGAGCAACCGGAATCTCACTCAATTCTCTCTGGTCAACATTATCAACCCCAACAACACCACTTACAAGCTCTCTTAAAACCGCTTTCTGGAAAAACCTACTCTCTATTCCTACTCTTCAATTCTTCATAAACGACGCGCCGTTTTCACCCTCCGATCCTAAAATCCAGCGTTTTCAAGATGCCGAAACGCTTAACCTCAAAATTATAGCTAATAATCATCTTAGAGATTGCTTCGTAGGTCTCTATGATACTGCTTCCACTGGTATTTGTCCTCTTCAACGTCGCACTCTTGAGCGACTTGCCGTATCTAGGTCACTTTCGTTTGCAATATAAACTTCTCTTATTTTAACGAATTTTTTAGGTTTATTAATTTTAATTTCTGCTGCTTTTTTTCCTGTAATGTTAACAAATTTTAGGTATATTAATGTTAGTTTAGTTTCTTTATTTTTGTGCGATTTTAGCAAATTTTAGGTTTATTAATGTATTTAGTTCAATTTTCTGTATTTTTTCCTGAATTTGTTTTGAAGAATTCAGGTTTATTGATGCAATTGATTTATTTTTTTTAATTTTAGGAAATTTGGAGGTTTATGAATGAGATTATGATGATGATGATTTTGTGCAGGAGTGATGGAGTTACACAAAATCAATTAGCCAAAGAACTTGGAATTGAAGGAAACAATTATTTTTATAGAGTGAAGAATCTTGAATGTAGGAAGTTAATTGTTAGACAACCGGCAGTTGTGAAAACGAAAGAAGGTGCTGCTGTTGATTATGAAGGAGGAGAGAGTAAAAATAGTTCTATTGTTAGTACTAATCTGATATATTTGACTCGGTATGCCAAGCATTTAAGTGATCAACAAAGATTTGAGATTAATAAAGGAAATGTAGTTGATGAATCTGCTGGACTTGATAAGGAGTGCTTTAAAGATGATGTTGCTGTCAAAGACTTTTTACCTGCTATGAAAGCTATTTGTGATAAACTTGAAGAAGCTAATGATAAGGTTAAAACAAGAAAAGTTTTTTTGTCTGTTTGTTTGCGTGTGTGATAGCATGAGGTTAGGGTTTGGGATTATTGATTTTCCATTTTGGTTTTTTGTTGAAGGTTCTTATTGTATCGGATATCAAGCGATCTCTTGGTTATACTGGAACTCCAGGGCATAGAGCTTGGAGAAATGTACGTATAGTGTTTATCTGTTCAGATTTTTTGTTTTGATTGTAAATTGTAATGTTAATTTGATGTTGTTGTACTTTTTCTTAGATATGTCATAGGTTGAAAGATGCTTGCATTGTTGAATCTTTTGATGCTAAAGTGAATGGGAAGGTATGTTAAAAATTACCCTCTTTCCAAAAAAAGTTTCTACTTCGTTTCTAAATGATCTTTGATTTTACTTTATTGCCTCTTGTGGTTTTATTTTTTACAGGTTGAGCATTGCTTACGATTGTTGAAAAAATTTCCTTTTAGTGATTTTGAGAAAAAAAATCTTGGATGTGGAAATGATTGTCCCAAAGAACAATTAGTGAAGTTTGGAAGGAAGTCTCAATTAACTGAGCAGCTTGTAGAACTTCCTATTGACCACCAAATTTATGATCTAATTGATGCTAAACGAACTGAAGGGGCTACTATGATTGAGGTGGGCATTGGTTCTTGTTGCTACCTTGTTAGGTCTCTGCTTCTTATTACATCCAGAGTGCATATTTTTCTCCAGAAATTTGTTTATTATTTTGTTTTTAGTCATGATGAGTTTAGCCTTAGTATTGAATGTTATGTGTGGAAAAGGAAGGAGATTGGGAGGGAGAGGAAAATCATCTCAAGACTCTAATCATAGGGGAATTTAAAATTTTGAGAAAATTTTACGCATTTTCCTTCCTTAGCATTCACTTGTTTCCAAACATAGCTGAAGTGCTTGGCTTGCATGTACAGAATTATGACTGTCCCTTCCTGTTGTGGCAGACTGGCAGATAACACAAGTTTCATCAACATGTCTGATGCTTGTTTGTACTACTGAGTTTTGGTGCTAGTTTTTATTCGTCAGTAATACAATGCATTTGATAGCTTTATTTGATTTTGCCAATATCTCTTCTGAATGCTAAAGCTTAAATGCTTATACTGGTATTCACAGGTGTGTGGTAGGCTTGGACTTGATAGGAAAAGAAATGACTCTCGGTTGCAAAACTTGTTCTCTAGATTTGGGATGCGTGTGAAGGCAGAAAACCTTAAAAGAACTGTAGCATTTCGAGTTTGGACTCCTGAGAATTCTTATCGTGGGGAATCAAATGCATTTCTGGATAAATTCAAAAGCATCGAATGTGGAAATAACATTTCTTCAATGATTGAGGACAACCATGATATTGCAGACAGATCCAGTCAAGTTTTTCTGGAGTATAATAATTCAGCAGTTGAAGTTGGTTTTGCCACATCTAAAAAACCGAATGACAAGGAAATTGAACCTGAAATATGTCATAGCTCTCCTGAAAATGGTCAAACTAACCATCAGTCCCCCAGTGTTGACAAAGTGCCAGAGTTTCTCCATGAGTCCATGGGTGCTACTTCCAATGCAAGACTTGATGTTGTGTGTGTGGAGAGGGATACAGATGCTGCTTCTTTAGAAACAACTTTGTCAAAGTTACCTGATTCTGGGGCATTTCAAGTATATCCATATCTGCCTTTGACCATTGATGGTGCTTTAAGGGAGCAGAGGATACTTGAACGGTTACAGGTCCTTTCTATCATTCACTCCATTGAAGGCTTTCTGGGAAATTATATATATATAAATTTGATTTTTCTTCTGTAGGATGAGAAATTCCTTTTAAGGGTAGAGCTTCATAAGTGGCTTGTGAGTCTTGAGAAGGACAAGGACACTGCAATGGACAGGAAGACTGTTGACAGATTACTAAGAAAGCTTCAGCAAGAAGGGCATTGCAAATGTGTGGAAATAAACCTCCCTGCCGTGACAAATTGTACCAGTAATCGTCCTATTATGGTTGTTCTGCACCCATCTGTTAAGAGTTTTCCTCCTGAATTACTAGGTGAAATTCATGATAGACTGAGGTCCTTTGAGAAAGAAATTCGTGTTCAGGCATCATCCAAGTTGAAAACTAACAAACCCATCCCTGTATTGAACGGTATCATGAAAAGTCACCCTCGTAGGAATTCAGAACAAGCTGCTAAAGCAGAATCCATGCGTGCCAATGGTTTTGTGTTGGCAAAAATGGTTCGTGCAAAACTGTTCCACAATTTTTTATGGGTTTACCTGAGTAGTTTTCCTGAAGGGGATGATGTTTTATCTACTGGCCCATGTGAGTTTGCTTACAAGATCTTTTCGCTTGAAGCAGCCATAAAGGTTCTTCCAATAGAGCTGTTCTTAAAGGTGGTAGGGACTACTAAGAAATCTGAAGATATGATTGAAAAGAGCAAGAGAAATTTGCTTCTCTCTGATCTGCCTGTTGAAGAATACAAACTGCTGATGGATACACAAGCAACCGGGAGACTGTCATTGATAATTGACATTTTACGAAGACTGAAGGTATTCTTAGAAGTGATCTAATAATGTCAAGAGTTCCATTCCCTCTGGATGTTTCTTTGTGTTTTATCCATGCTCATTTATCAGTCACTATCCACTGAGCCCTGATCAAACATGATCATTCTAAGATAATTCTGAACTCATACATTAATCTAAAGTAAAGAAAATGCTGAATGTCCCCTGTGGTGTTACTAAGTTGTCCCACCTTCCCTTGATTTCAAACTGTGATGTTATTTGTTATGCTTGTGATTTAAAAATAGATTTTCAAGCCGCAGATATTATCTGTTATGATGGTTGCATGTTTAATTGAATCAAGTTTGATCATTCATGAATGGTTTTGGTTGTTTTATTCATTCATGTTTATGGTCAGTTCCCCTCTGATCAGCAGGAACTGCTTTGGTTGAATCAGTTCTTTATACATCAGATTCATTGCTTTGATCTTTTCAATTCTAATGCCTCCTAATTGTTTCTATCTTGTAGCTGATTCGGCTGATACGCAATGGGCACTCAGAGAACGGAATAGAAACCCACCATGAGACCTTTATGCATGCTATAGAATTAAGACCTTATATTGAAGAACCGTTGTTAGTGGTTACCGCATCCAATTTAAGACCTATTGATCTTCGCCCAAGAATTAGACATGATTTCATTCTATCAAGTAGGGAAGCTGTTGATGAATATTGGAAAACTTTGGAGTATTGCTATGCTGCTGCTGATCCAAGAGCTGCCTTACATGCATTTCCTGGGTCTTCTGTACCTGAGGTACGTGCTTAATTGTTTTCTGAAGTTGTTTCATTAACAGTGTGTATCAAAAGTTGTCACATGCAAACTGTGATGCCTCTGTAAAAGGTTCCAGATTGTCAAATGATATAGACTTTATCCCTTTGAATTCTTTCGTATGTGCCAATTAATCCATGACTACTTTGACTGATTTCATATGTAGACTTTTCAAATCATCTTGAACTCCAAATTTATCTTTTACTTTCAGGTCTTCCATCCTCGTTTTTGGACCTCTGCCCAAGTTATGTCTGCTCATCAGCGTGCTGAGATCCTAAAACAGATTGCAAAGAATGATTTGAGGAAAAAATTATCATGTGAAGAGTGTGAGAAAATTGCTAGGGATCTGAATCTGTCTTTACAGCAGGTTAGTGCACCGGTGTTTTGTCTTTTTACCTGTATGACTGTACAGAGCCTGTTGTTTAATTTGGTTTTTGTTTTTTACACTCCCACCGGTAGAGCTTCTTCTCTGCAGGTTCCCTGTAGGTTAAATAATTTTTCTTTTTCAATTTTTCGATTAACTTGCATAGTTCTTGTAGGTACTTCGTGTCTATTATGGTAAGCATCAGCAACATCTCAAAATATTTCAAGGTGTTGTGAATGCCAATGAGAATCATCAAGTACCCAAAAGAAGGAAACTTTCTCCTTCTTTCAAAAGAAAGAGGTCTACAGAATCAAGCTCAGCAAAGTGTGGAAGAGTTGATTCTGTAAATGAGCAGTTACCTGAGGAGGAGCCTATGGCGTTGCCAGATGCTACTGACCAGTTCATGGAGGAACAAGAACTCATGCCTTCAGCACAAAACGCTGATCATTTGCAAGCAAATTGTGATGGTGTTCATTTTGATTCTGTGGAAGAGCTGGGATCAAGTCAAAATAATAAACAACATTCATCAATCAGTCAGCAAGCATTCTCAAATCCCCTGCCAAACCGACAAACAAGGTTTCCCTGGACAGATGCAGATGATAGGTGAGAGGAAATTGACCATTGAATCATAAGAATAATCTTCCAAAAGCATGTTCCTGCATTCATCAACTTTATAAGCGTGGGATAATTCAATTAGTCAACAATCGGTCCTATTTTGAATACCTCACATGAAGGAAGTTGCCCTTGACATGTGACTAAAATGATGCTATGTGATATGTTATGATGTTGAGCAAAAAAAGTTTTCTATCTACTTTTTTGATAGATTTTCTGGATAGCTTTTTACACATCCTTGCATAGGCAATCTTATTTATCTCACGTCTTCTTACAGGCAATTATTGATCCAATATACAAGACATCGTGCAGTTCTTGGGGCAAAGATTAATCGCATAGATTGGAACAAAATTAGAGACCTACCTGCTCCTCCAAAAACATGCGCTAAGAGAATGTCATCTTTAAAAAAAAATCTACGACTTAGAAAAGCTCTTATGAACTTCTGTACCATGCTCAGTAAACGTTATGCGAAGCATCTTCAGAAAATACATAGTGCATATCTTAACAACAGTGAGCATCAAGTTCTTGTTCGATGCTCAACAATTGTTGATAAGTTCTCCAATGATACTGGAAATGCTGAAGAAGCAGGCTTTGAGGAGGACCAGTGGGATAATTTCAGTGAGAAAAACATTAAGCAGGCCTTTGAAGGAGTTCTTTTGTACAAGCATATTGGTAAATCGCAGGCCTCTAAAGGGGTTGGAACTGCCTCTGAAGAGCTATCCAATTTAGACGCGGTAAGATATTTTCCTTTCTATGCTTCTATTGTGATGCCTTTTTTCTTGCTGTCATTTCATACATCTAAAACATCACAACTGTGTAATCTAGTCAGGCATTTCTTGCAGAGTTATTAAAAATCTGCATTAGAAAGACTAAATTGCTTCCTTTCAATCAATCTATTCTATCGTTATTTTGTTACAAGTCCTTTTGGCGTGCATTTCTCATGCAAAAACTTCTCTTTTTATCATTATTTCCAAAGAGTATTCAGTACCTATCTCTTAGTTTTATTAGATGTATGGCTAATTTCTTGACTTATTACTGCAGAACTCTATGGATTCTGAATTTGTTCCATCAAATAATGATAATATCAACAAAGATGGCCAAGGATTGAGTAAAGATCCTGCACAAAGACCAAGACGTTATCGACTTCATCAGAAGTTCTTTAAGTGTCTGAGTGGAGGGACTATTGTTAGTGCACAATTACATAAGTCTTTGGCGGTTTCTAATGCTGTAGAGCTTTTGAAGCTTGTTTTCTTGAGCACCTCAGCGACGCCAGAACTTCAAAATCATTTATCAGAAACCTTACGGCGTTATTCAGAACATGATATTTTTGCAGCCTTTAGCTATCTCAGAGAGAAGAAAATAATGGTAAAGTATATTTTCTAATTATTTCATTTGTCTAATGAGCTATGCATGTGAATTGTGGCGTAAATGTGACTCTTGTCAGTTGCATGGCATAAACTATGATGAAGATCAATTATCTATTGTAAATATTTACTATTGATTTATTTTTTTACTTTTATTTTGGTCTTTTGTTTCTTCTGAAAATAAATCACTTCAAATTTTGATTAAGTCCTGTTTGCTGTTGAAGTTGTTTGTCCTATATCTACATGATTGATTCATCTTGGGTGACTTACCTCTTCCTCTCTGTCTTCTACTAGTTCTGTTCCATTAAGCTTCATAAATGTAATAATTCTCATTCAGTTTCTTGTATAGCTACTTGCTGAGCTCAGATTCTTTATATGCTACATTTGCCCATAGATAAAATCAGTGCATATGCAATGTTTTGTTGACCTGAAGTTCCTTGAATTTGTATGGATATTGGTCATAGTGAGCGTCCTGCATTTTTAAATGACTTGATGATCTCATGGTTGGTCATGACTAATTTTCAGCTGATATCTATATCTATATCTATATGCAATACCTACTGGATATGAAGGGTACATCTAAAAATTTCTACAAGTTTTGGGTTGTGAAAATGAAAAATTTAATCTCTGAGTTGCCATGTTATTTTGCCCTTGTCAAGATTCAGGTCTCTTCTTGACATTGATATGAAAGATGCATTCTAGGAAAGAAATATAATAGAAGATATATTAGGATCTGATCTGAATTTGAATATAATTATCTTGTTTAAGAAGTTTGCTATTCTTAGAAGTTATTTGCTGCAGTAGTTACCTTACTATTATAATTATTATCTATGATGTCTATTATTTATAGAAATCTAGTTCTTAGGAGTATCAATAATAGATATTCCTATCATAATTAGTTCCTAAATAGGGGGTGTATTCAGCCTATACAAACAAGGCACTATAATGAATAAAAGCAGCCATAATTTAGTATTAAAAAAGCTTCAGAGAATCAGTTTTTCTGAAAAATTATAGGTTCTGGAAAGGGGAAGAACTCTAGCAAAGGAATTGGGTTCCTTACGAGTCGTCCCGTGACTAGATCCTACACTAAAACACATATCAGACATGTATTAGTCACATGTTTTCTTCATGAGCCGAACTTTCTGTTAATATGTTTTGGTACATTGTTCATAATGGGAAACTATTTTTTTAGGAACACAGATTCTTCTGTCTATTTAATATGTTGGCATGGACTATGAATCAGGTTTGCATCTTTTATAGACCAGTTAGCTAGAATAGCGCTGACACCAAACAGAAATTTGTGAAACTTTGATTTTAAGATCTCTATGCATGGACAATTGAAATATTTATTACAGGCACAAACATACTTAACTTTCAGCTAACATTTTTTTTTTGTGGTCAGCGTGTTATGCTATATTGCATATTCTGTCGTTTGCCAGAGAAGCAGCCTATATAGCTGTTATGTTTGTCTTGCTGTGTAAAGTTTTTACTTCTGACGAAATTTTCTTTTGGCATTACTTTTTTTGATGCCTAAGCACCACTTGAATGGGTCTCCAATCATCATATTATGGAGTTGTGTTGGATATTGTACGTCAGAGTTATTTAACTTAAAACCTGTGTTGAAGTCAAATCTATGACTCATGAAACCTTTTGTTGTTCACTTACTGAATTTTTTTTCCTTCGAAATTCACTTTAAGGTCTCTGATATGCTGCTGACATTTGGTTGTTAACATCTTCTTTATATGTGGTGTGTTGTCTATGCCTTTGTATAGGTAACATGTTTTTTTCTTCATACTTTTGCCATTTAGCAGATTGGGGGAGATGGTGATCAACCTTTTGAGCTGTCTCAACAATTCTTGCATAATGTTTCTAAATCCTTGTTTCCATCTAATACTGGCAAGAGAGCTGCTAAATTTTCTTCCTGGCTCAATGAAAGAGAGAGAGATCTGATGGAAGAGGGTGTTAATCTTGCTGCAGATTTGCAGTGTGGGGACACTTTTCAGTTGTTTGCTCTTGTGTCTTCTGGTGAATTGTCCATTTCCCCGTGTGTGCCAGATGAAGGTGTGGGAGAAGTTGAAGATGTGAGAAGCTCTAAACGTAAGGCTGAGGATGTTGAACTTTGTGACACTGATAAATCTAAGAAATTGAAATCTTTGACAGACAGTGAACTCTTTTCTCGCAGAGAAAAGGGTTTTCCTGGTGTAACGGTACTTTTGAATCGTGCAAGTATTTCGACAGCTGATGTTGTAGACTCGTTCAATAACTTGGGTTCTTGTACTGGTGAACTTAACCAGAGTGGTAACTTTAGTGATAATTTGAGCCAGAAAATTACCTCTCAACATGGTAGTGTTCCAGATATCCCAAATTTTGACCTCATCTGTCCTGCAGCAGTATTTTCTAGCGATTCACCTTGGGAAGCGATGGTTGGCTATGCAAAGTACCTGATGTTGAAACTTTCTGATACAGGACATGAGAGTCAATTTAGTTCTGAAGTCTTTCGGACTGTTTACATGGCCATTCAGAAGGCTGGTGACCAAGGTTTGAGCTCAGAGGAAGTTTCCCAAATTGTTGGTATGAGCTATATATACCCCTTCTTTGCAGCCTGTGTGCCCTTTTTCTCCCTATCTCTCTTCACTTTAAGAAAGTTAGCACTTAGCACTTTGATATAGGTTTGTCTATACTGAATATATTTAGGTGTTTGTTGCAGGAGAAGATATATGTGAACATATCATTGATGTGCTCCAGGTATTTGGACGTGTGTTGAAGGTTAGTTTTACTGTCGATTCATAAATTGTGTTCTTCTAATTGCCGTTATATCTTTAGTAATTGGTACTCTAGGCACATGTATAAGTGGGTGGGTTTCTGCTTTCAAATTCCATTCCTGGGTATAACCGAGTGTGGTTCTTTGTTTCTGTATTTTATTTTACTTTATATTTGATACATATGACTAGTTTGCTCAAATTTTACTTGGACAAAATTCAGTTTCTAAATATCAGGCTTGAGAGATGAGATCATTTGATTTGAATGCTAGGATGTTGATTTTTCTTTTTGTTTCTTTTTTTTTTTTTGAGTTTCTGCTGAATTTATTGGTTAGCAAGTTATTTTCCTCATCTTTATGGTGTAACATGGAAGTGGATGGCATTAGCAATGGCTGCTTTCATTCTTCTCATAAATTTTCTTTAGTTTTAATTACTTCCAAGGGGCAGATACTTGGATAATTCGAGCTTCGACCTCAAGAAATTCCTGACCTTTATATTACAGGTCAATACTTATGACTCCGTTCATTTTGTCGATGCTTTATATCATTCCAAGTATTTCTTGACCTCGTTCGCAAGCTTCAGTCAAGATCTTGATCCAAATTCAGTGAAGCCCTTGGAGAGAAGTGAAGCTTCAGTCTCCCTGTCTGATAGTCATGATGTAGTTGGCACTAGTTCACAGAAAGAAGCGATTGTGAGCAACCATCATGTGCACAGAGTTACCATTCTTAATCTTCCCGAAGAGGATGTGCCCTCGACTGAAACAGAAAGGAGCAACGTGAACAAAGACAGCTTGCAAGGTGATGTTTTACCAAAACATAATGACATTGTAACCCGCAGATTCTCTTCAAATGAATTGCATATGCCTATATTGCCATGGATAAATGGAAATGGGAGCATGAACAAAGTTGTCTACAATGGACTTGTACGCCGTGTTCTTGGCATTGTGATGAGAAATCCTGGCATACTGGAGGTACTTGTTTTATCCTCTCTTTGAGTGATTATAAGTCCCAACTGCAATTTATATCTCACCTATATAGTGGTAAATATTTCTTATTGTTATGTAACAAGCAACAATTTTTCATAGAAATTGAAGGGAAGAATGTTGATTTCAAAATAAATTCTGATATTCCTGACGTTTGAATCTTCGTATTAGTGTGTGTTTCTCATCATTTTGTAAATTTTATTTTGTAAATTTTTCCAACTTTGGTGGAGGGGTTATTTGCAATTGATGGTTTTTTTTTAACGTACGAGAGTTTTCTGACTTAGTTTGAAAACTTCAATATGAAGTGCTTTTGGAGAACAGAACAACATTGTTTTTTCCCTCACGCTTATTTTTCTGTGACAGGAAAATATCATCAACCAGATTGATGTATTGAATCCCCAGGTATGTATTATATTTCTTAGCTTTAAAGTTTGATGGTAAAAATTTTATTCTAGTTTGAAACTTTTGCAATTTGAATGTGCCTATGCACCATTTTATAAAACCTCGATCTCTTACATCGATCATCACCGATCTTGAGTGATTCTGATTCTTCTTACAGAGCTGTCGGAGTCTTCTGGAGTCGATGATTTTGGATAAACACCTCATTGTGAGAAAGATGCATCAATCTACCTCGAGTGGGCCACCTGCCTTGCTGGGATCCCTTTCCGGGAGCAGCTTCAGAGAATCGAAGTCGGTGTATCGCAGTCATTTCTTTGCAAATCCTAAGGGAGCGTCAATGCTATAGAAAAGTTGTAGCTTTATCATCTTTATTTGATTAGTCTTACCTTTGATGATCCCAACGCCAGGAATTAGATAGAAAGGCCCCAAATTTGTGTGTTTAAATCTGTAATTAGTTGAGCAGTTTTTCAAACTGGTTTTGGACTAACCATGTAAAATTTTTAATTTATAATAATTAGTTAAATTTCTAAACTGAACGTGTGTGTGTGTGTATATATATATATTTTTTTTTGCAATTTCTCGAATAAAATTTTTGAACTGAACATATAAATTTTTGAGCTTTTGGACTTAATAAAATTTATAATAATCAATAAGCCTCTAGTTTTTATTTACTATAATATTTTTTTTAATTTCAAAATCTCCAGCATTCAGCTTTAAAATTTGTATTGCAAATTTTCCATCCAGTTTCAATATCAGTTCTGATTTTATGTTTAGAAATCAGAACTTATATAATCTTGATGTTGGATTTTGGTTTGAAATTAATATCTTTAGTGGTGATACTGAAATGGTGGAGAATATACAGTAACACTGACACAAACTCAGTTCTAATATCAATATTTCTTCCACTTCTCAGTATCTTTTTTTCTTTCTTAATTTTGGTTAGTCATTCTTTAAACTTCTTTTCATTAGGTTAATTAAGAAGTGATATTTGCTTTTAATAATGGATGGGTTTGCCTTGCCTTCCTCCTGTCCTGCCTTCCCCCTGAGCAAGCCATGCTAAAAATTACAGCTTATTAATTGTACTAGTAATATTTGGTACCATATCAAAAAAAAAAAAAAAGAGAGAAAAGTTAAAATCGAAATTAATTTAATTTGACTGAAATTATTACTACAAGTTAATACAAACTCTGAAGAGCAAGTACTTTACTACTAGTTAGTTTGGGATCAGGAGTCCAAAGCCAAAACTTAACTAGGCCCCAATAATAAAGAATCCACGTAGATATTTTACACCCAATAAGAAGAAGCCACGTATGCCTAACAAGACCCCACCTCCTCATCTTTGCTTACGCGTACGGTGGCGATCTCCTCATTGAATTCTACTCTCTCTCTTCCCTTTCTCCTTCTTAATGTCGACGAAAAAATAATCAAAAAAAGAAAGTAAACATCTGCAAATTCCGATCACTACCAAAAGAATCAGAAACAAAATAGAATAAAATAAAAACCCCCAAAATTCAATTATATTCCAATGGATTCATAACACTAAAAAAAAAAAAATTAATTTATTATTTTGTTAAGAAGTGCCAATGGCAGATACAGCAGCTGCTGCTTCATCACCTAAACCAATTCCTTCTCCAAATCCAATTGACCCATCACCGCCACCGCCAGCACCACCGCAACAACAATCACAAACGCCGTTAACTAACTCTAACGCTTCACAGGCTCTAACACCTCCTCAACAACAACAGCCTCAAACTCCGTTATCTAACTTACCTCAAAACCCACAAATCTCTTCTCCTTCTCTCGACCCACAAATTGGTTCACCTCCTCCTCCTCAACAACAGCAGCAACATAATGTGACTGGCACCTCTGGGTATCAAATTCCACAATCCATTCAAAGATCTCCTTCTATGTCTCGTTTAACCCAAATTACCCAACAGCAGCAGCAGCCTCAATACGCTAACGTTTTAAGACAACAGCAGCAACAGGGGATGTATGGTCAAGTTAATTTTAGTGGGTCTAGTTCAATTCCTCAAAATTCTCAGAATCCGCAATTGGGTGGTGCTGCTGCTGCTGCAAGGTCTACTCTTTTAAGTCAAGGTGGGCATCTTCCTATGCTTGGCGGTGCTAATGCTGCTGCTGCTGCTGCCGCTGCTGCCGCTGCCGCTGCTCAGTTAAATTTACTGTCCTCTGTATGTATTCCACTACCCCTTCTTATTTTTTTTTTAATAAATTCAATTGCTTTTATATCAATCAAGCTCTAAAGTTGTCATATTTAGTGTTATTATTTCTTCTTCTTCTTGTTGTAATGTGTTAAAATGTAGTCTTTGTGTTATCATTCCTTCTTCTTGTCGTTGTAATGTGTTAAAATGTAGTCTTTTGGAGTACAAAATTAGACCCAACTCTGTTACTCGGATGTGATTTATGAGTCTTAGGATTTGTTAACTTTTATGTGGTTATATTTTTGCATTTGTTAATAGTTTGAATTTGATTTTTAGAGTGTTGGGGAAACTTTATGAAATAATTTTGATGCAAGTGATAGGAAAGTAAATATGAAAACTGAGAAAAAGTGTTATTGTAATTTATCCCTTGCTTTGGGATGTTATTTCTATATTGCTTTTGAGTAAGTTAAGTGCAGTTCAAGCAATTAACTGTTAATAGTTTTGCTCATGTGTTTATCTTCAATACCCTCTCCCCAAATATTAGGTCTTCTTATTCGTTTTTTATGCAGATTAATAAAATATGGTTGATGTAGTTAAAATAGTTGAATTTTCTTAACATACCCTTCAGTTTATGTTGCAACTAGAATTAATTTCACTATAATTGGAAACAAATGATTCATTAGCTGTGTTAAAAACAGTAACACTAAATAAGGGTATAATAGGGAATTCAGAATCTAAGTGTCATCCAAAAACAGGAATAGGACTTGTGTAACTGGATGTGCGAAAGACATCATTATACCTCTGTGATTGAACTAGTAAAATAGTTAATTTTCTTGTGTACTAGTGAAAATAATGATGATCTCTAAAACAAGTGAGGTTTTCGGTGTAGCCGAGGCAGAAAGCTGGGTTAGTCCAAGGGTCCCAATTCCATCCGGGTAGTTCTCCAGGGCAACCTTTGCAGGGAATGCAAGCAATGGGAATGATGGGGTCACTAAATCTGACTTCACAACTAAGGCCTAATAGTGGTCATGCTTTTGCTCAACAACGGATGAATGCTGGACAAATTAGACAGCAACTGGTGCAGCAAAATTCACTTACCCCGTCTCAGGTAGCAGTTATTTTATGATAACTTCACTTCATTCTGTTTCTGCTGAACTTATTATTGCCCTTGGGTCCCGTTTCCGAAATCAATATTGTTCTTGTACTTGTAAATAAATGTGGAGCCATCTCTTTTTCAAATGTCTGAGTCTCAGCTGGCGTGTGTGTGTCCTTCTGATGATGCCATCTCTAAAACCTACAGGTTCAAAACTTATCAAGGACATCGTCACTAGCCTTTATGAATCCTCAGCTTTCTGGACTGGCTCAGAATGCACAGTCACCTATGATGCAGAACTCTCTGCCTCAGCAGCAATGGTTGAAGCAAATGGCAGGAATCTCTGGTCCTCCCTCACCTTCACTTCGTCTTCAACAACAAAGGCAATCACAGGTCCTTTTGCAGCAGCAACTGGCTTCATCTTCTCAGTTGCACCAAAATTCCATGGCATTAAACCCACAACAATTGTCCCAGCTGGTACAGCAGCAACCAACAATGACACATCAGCAATTACATCAGCAGCAGCAGCAGCAGCTGCAGATGCAGCAATTACTGCAACAGCAGCAACAACCACAGCAGCAATTACAGCAACCGTTGCCTTTACATCAGCAACAGCAACAACAATCTCCAAGGATGCAAGGGCCTGCAGGCCAGAAAACTCTTAGTTTGACTGGATCACAGCCAGATGCAACAGCATCTGGTACGACTACACCAGGGGGGAGTTCTAGCCAGGGAACAGAAGCAACTAATCAACTACTTGGGAAGAGAAAAATACAGGATTTGGTGTCACAGGTATTTCTGGCATTTCATGGCATATACTGTTCTTTTCTAAACTGCTCTCTGCTATGTTTTTCCGTTTCTTGCTTTCCAATGAATAATGATAAATCCCGTGGAGTCTTCATCTTTTGGTGTGCTTAGGTGGATTCACAGGGAAAAGTAGATTCTGAAGTTGAGGAGCTTCTTTTGGAGATTGCTGATGATTTTATTGATAATGTGAGGCTCTCTAACGCACATAATTCCTATTGAAAACATAAATGAAATCCAAGATATTTAAATGCATGCACACTAAGAAATGTGGTTTGTGATTGCTAGTTCGTGAACTTGATCAGCCTTATAATTGAGGTCGTTTTTAAATGCTAAGCATATGCAATTAGTATAGTTAGCTTTAGGCTTTTCTGTAATGCTAGTGCGAATATAGCACCCAAAAAAAGACCAAACAAGTAAAGAACTATGGGAAATTTTCCATATGAAACTTTGATGGATTTTCTTTCAATGCTTGCTATTCAAATTGAACAAATGTGTTGTAATTTTATATTCTAGTGGGAGATCCAACAATGTGTATTTATTGTAGAATCTTATTTTCTTGTATCAAAATGCAGGTGACTACATTTGCATGCAGTTTGGCCAAGCACCGAAAATCTTCAACTTTAGAGTCCAAGGATTTATTGCTACACTTAGGTTGGTGTTGTAGTATAGGCATTTTCATCAGCATATCTCTTCATGATCATATCAGGTTATTGTTATATTGCATAATCATTGATGTGAGTGGCTACTCTTATTGGTTAGTACATAGTACTTAGCATACATGATGTAAAAATATTACTGGAAGACGTGGTTGTGTAATAGGCATGGTGAACTTTGAGTGACTCCAACTGATGTATGACGTAGTAATTCTTTGATATGATAATTGTTTCTTTGTCTTCCAAAGGATTTTATTTCTGGCCATCTGATTTGTTCTGATGCTATTAAGTTTTCCATTGAGATAGAAAAAGGAAATTTAATTATTAATGTGTGGCCAAAACTTTTGTTTGAGTTGGAAGAATTCACTCCATATCAGGGATCTTATTTTCCTTGATGTTGTTTGGTTTTAATGGTCATCCAGTATTATCTTGGCATCCTTTCAATTTATCTCGCACATTTTTTTTTGAATGGTATATTTTATGCATTATATGAATAAATTCTACAATGCAGAGTCCATGGTACATACACACTTAGATTTGCTCAAACTATGTGTCAAGAAAAAATGCAACTGATCTTGTCTAGAGTACTAAAAATAAATAACTTTTGAGTTGGATATAAATGATATCCTGCATTTTATGTGGACATTGTTTCCTGGCAGAAAGGTCAGGCTGCATTTTCTCTTTTGTATTAGTGGCATCAGTTTCTAAATAATAGTCGATAGACCCATAAAATTGGCATTGGTGCATATGCTTAACATATAGAATTCTGAAGCAAATTGAACTGAACGTTGAAAATCATATGCAGAGAAGAACTGGCATCTGACAATTCCTGGATTTTCAACTGAAGATCAAAATTTCCAAAGAAAACCTGTAAGCAGTCAGTTTTTCTTTCATTCATTTGGAAATTGGTGAATGTTTTGAATTTTATCAATCAAATTGCAAAGATGTAGTATAAATAGACTGTATTCAATGAAGATATCCATATGAAACATTGCATCATATACTTGTTTTTTCAAGTTTGAACTATTCTAAAAGTCAATGAGTTTTATGACAGTCATGTTATGCCAAACCCATAGTATATATAAAAAGAAAAAAGAAAACATTGCATTTCATGAAATTTAATATCTTGAGTTTTGAATATGTGCAGTTTTCCGGTGACCTCCACAAGAAGCGTCTTGATATGGTAAGCTCAGTCTCTCAACGTGTTTAATTTGGATCATCCTCCTATGGCATGCTAAAACTTTTGTACCTCACAATCTTTGTCAGATTCGTGCATTAAGGGAGTCCTCACACTCAGAAACAAGTAATAACAATCCTAGAGAGATTAACAGACAAGGGCTTGGCAACCCTGTCGTCACTAACCACCTGATAAGACCATCACCAAGTTCAGAGCAGTTGGTTTCCCAATCAACGAGTTCTCAAATGCTGCAGCAGATCACACGATTTTAATGGATATATTCCTCGTTTCTGAGAGAATCTCCATGCTAGTTGGGTGTGGCATGGACCTCATTGGTGAGCATTCAAGCTTTCTTATAATAAATGTTTGAGCTAGCCAAGCAATAAAATGCATAATTGTTTTTTGAAAAAATTATAGCCATACTAGGTGCAGATGCAGGTTATGTAAATTCTGTTGCCATGAAATAGGCTGCTGTCACCCGTGTAGGTAACTTGTCATTTCTATTATGGACCTAATGTTTAAAAATATTCAATTTCATTCTCAGCTTGAAAATCTGGTCTAGTAGAAAACGAAAGTTGCAATGTGATAATATCATCCTGGAATAGATGGATGAAGGAGAGTTAAATATAATAACAAAAAAAAAAACCAATAATCTGCCTGAGGCCTAGAATTGAGGTCAATTTTAGTATTGTAGTTTATGATAAAAGGTCCGGAGAGATCTGGAGACTGCTTCACTTGGAGAGATAATTAAACTAGCTGACATGTTGTGAGCTCCCTTTTCAACTTGGCTGGTTGATTAACAACCCAATGCTAGTAGTTTCCACTATATATACAAGAAACATATGACTGAGTTTAGTTATTTTTTGGATTATACTTTGAGTTTTGTTTGGTGGTGAATAACGACTATGTTTGGTAAGATGTAATGTAATGAGGAATATAAGAGAGATCTCTCTTACATTCCTTGTTACGTTACATTACATTTCAATACATCTTACCAAACATAACCCTAAGTGTTTTGGTGATTACATATTGTTGTGATATGTAAAGAATTTTCCGTGACAATCTTAGTTTAACTGTTTGGGTATTAATTAACTAAACAGTAGACAATATTTTGCAAGTTCATATCACATTGAAAATGTCTTTGATTATAATTTTTAAACCCAACATACTTGGCGTAATAGAATGCCTGAAATCAGCTTGTCATGCATGCTTGAAGGATATATGAGAGGGGAGAATTTTTCATTAGTTCTGGGTGATGAAAGAAGAACATTCTCTCAAAGGCATGGATTCCACAAAACATTTATGCTACTTCTCTATTCACCTTAAGGTTCATAACCATTGCATCTGACCCTTGTGATTACTGCTTTTGTTTCACAGTGGATTGACAGAAGCATCAACCATAGAGCCAAATTTGTAATTATGTGGGCAACCAGTAGAGACTGAAGATCCGTCGAAAGGCTTGCAGCAGTGATTTATCTAATTTATGGTTATTGTTCATGTATGATTATTTGTTCTAGTTCTTAACACCATAAGAATATGCTTGATGCAGTTAGTTACCAAAGGGAAGGTATAATCTGTAGGGGTGATCAATGAGATGAGCCCATAAATTTAGATCCCCCAACACTTTCAACTTTTTCAAGTGTAAAATGGATTGGATTTTTATTATTTGTTATAGGAAACCTGTTTTTCTTAGGGAACTTTCTTCTGATTTGGCTATTCTTTTTTTTTCATTAATTCTATTTTTCGTTCTTTTTTTTTTTTTTGATATGGCATTAATTCTATATTTTAGTTCTAAGGGAGTTGGAATCTCTTGTCTCGAACTTGCTTCGATGCAAGGCTCATTGGTTGCTATTTTGTTTTGAGGGCTTTTCCTCGTTTAGTTTAGTTTAGTAGCAGCAAAAGAAAAAGGCTTCATGGATGCACCATTCCATAGATAGTTCAAAAATGGCAAAATATATATTTAGGTTCCTGTATTTTTATTTTTTTTCGGATTAAATTTCTGTACTTTTATTTGTTCAGATTGAGTCTTCATACATTTATTTTGGTTCATATTGAGTCCATATTTTAACAGCGCGTTAAAAAACCGTTAAAATCCATTCGACGCGTTATAAAACGATAAATATGAACTGAAAACATTAGAATTAATTATTATTATTATTATTATTATTAACTGTCAGATTAAAGACTAAAACAAGATTTTTATCCCACTAAAAAAAAGTAATAAATCTAATCTAAAGACTCCTCACAACAAAAAAAAAACTAAAGATTGAAAGAGAAATCTAATCTAAAGAAACGAGAAGACAGTAAACGAGAGAGCTGCCATTGTTGGATGCCGGTGAAGCAACAACCATCTCCTCCTCTTCCTGTCGCTTATCACCGTTCCAGTTCTAGCTTGTCAACCACCACCGCCACGACCAGTTCGTTCTGATTCCCTTGCTATTTCCTTCGTTTTCTTTATTTGTATTTTCCATTTCTAGATCTCAATAACCTCTTTTTCTCATTCAATTATACTTATAATCCAATTTTTCGTTCAAACACATGATATTAATTCTTCTATTTTAATTCACGTCTTGTTTTGATTTTATTGATTCAGTAAATGGCAAAACTTTAGGTTTGGGTTTCTAATTTTTTCCCTATACGTAGCTCTTTTTCCTATTCCCTTTCTCTCACTTCCACCAAAAATTCAAAAAACAGGAGGCTTATTAATTAATGGAGAAATGGTGGTGCCATCGTGATTGCATTTCTATGCACAATTAGAGCAATTTCTTTAGTTGTTTTTCACATATATAGGCATTTATTGAATAATACAGGGTCTTCTTTATGGTTCTTGTTAATATCCTCCATCACCTTCGTTTTCTATTTTTGCAGTTTTTAATTACATAATGTGCTTATCTAATTGATTTTCTAATCTGTTTTGGCTGGCAGGTTTATGCATCAATGCATTATTTTTGTTAAAATTAGGGTTATAGTTTTGTAGGAAATTACTTTATTACCCTCATTATTTTATTCAAATCTGTCACAGTCTTTTGAAGCATCAACTAACATAGTTGACTTTCAGAATCACATTCTCACTATACGCGCATAAGATTAATTTTTACGAAATGAGTCAGAGAGGGATTCAATGTGAACCAAAATAAATGTACGGAAACTCAATCTGAACAAATAAAAGTACAGGGATTTAATCCGAAATAAATAAAAGTACAAGTACCTAAATATGCGTTTTGCCAAAAAGAAAGGTACGAAAGGTATCTGAGAGTTTGTATGTACGTACATACCTTCACATTTTGCTGAGCCTGAGATGTATGAGATAGCATAATCATAGTCATAGTCGG
The DNA here is from genome assembly GCA_948193215.1 of Bocquillonia castaneifolia. Lineage (NCBI taxonomy): Eukaryota > Viridiplantae > Streptophyta > Magnoliopsida > Malpighiales > Euphorbiaceae > Bocquillonia > Bocquillonia castaneifolia. Next base: position 21,235 of record CANYLF010110895.1, read on the forward strand.
AAGCAGCGTCGTTACTAGTGCACACACATAAATGATGATCGTCTACCATCGACCAACAGTGACCATTTGTGCTACAAAATACTCCATCGTTGGAAGCTGAGTTTATACGACAAGACCCTTGATATCTCCCCCACTCGAGCACTGCAAGAGATTTATTCTTCACAGAACGAAGATCATTAGCATCAGCACAAACTCGGTCAACCATGAAGGCTTTTTCCACATCGATTCGTATTACTTCCATTGGTAAGAACGGCTGATATGTCAACACTAAAATATTTGATGTTGGGAGGAATGATAGATTGGCAGCATTCAACACCATAGCAGCATTCAGTCTCTCTCTCTAGACAAATCGACATGCACCCACCTATAATGAAACCTGTTTCATTGCGAATTATTGCGTAATACCCGCAACCTGTGGCAGAGTATCTGTTATATATATTCGAATGGATGAAAGGGCTGCTTGATAGGTTAACGTCCTTACTGATGTTACTGTGATTTGAGGCACAAAATGTAATCACCGGGTTGTAAACTCCAACATGGCCTGTCATTGACACCTTGTTGAATGGCATGTTTATGCTCGTCACTATAGCCGAAGAATGTTTACAAATTACTTCAAACTCTTTCTTCATGTAACA
>CANYLF010111026.1:0-24334 GCA_948193215.1 Bocquillonia castaneifolia
ATTCTCCTTCCTGTATGTTTATATGTTGAAACATTTCATTTGACTGCTTGATATATATATATATGTATATATATTTATATTGTGTGATAGGTTGCATTACATAAATATGTTTTTAATTCACTCAGTGAGGTCTGACTCCCCTCAATATTTTTCAGGATTCATCTCAGACCTCCGTAGTAAGATCTATACGCCGGACTCTTTCTTCCCTGGCTGTCTTAAGTACGTTGTAGTACTAATTTTCTCATGTTTAACTCTAGAGCTGCAGTAGTGTACGTTTGATGTTTTAGGTGTTGTATGTATTTTTATATTGTAACATGTTTTCTTGATGGAAAAAGTATATTATATTTTGATGTGATCAGATGGAAAATATTTTTATATGTTTATGATGATGATGGCTGTGAGAGGCACCCAGCTGGTATGCTGGTAATGATATTGTTTATTATTTTATTATAATGGAGTTTATGCATTATTTTGGAAAAGTATAAGCGTTGTTATATGTTGAACCAGGATATATAATTATGGGGTGTTATGAGTATGTGTGTTTAGTATGTTTTTATCAGGTTCAGGCTTGCCACGGGTTCCGGTAGCGAATAGCTTTCCCGTTCCCTGGCGCCGGTCATGTACCCTGGGTTTGGGTCGTGACATTGGGTTTGAAAAAATAGGTCCGATTCGGGCCCAGACCGAGCTTGGGCCAACCAAAAATATGTGCAAGCCCGATCCGAGCCCTCCCAATAAACAGGTCTAGGGTAGACGACGTCGTGTGTGTGTGTGTGTGTGTGTGTGTGTGTATTCTTATTTATATAAAATTTTGGTTTATTCAGTTTTTAAAACCAAAAACCGAACCGAATATCGAAAATTAAATAAACCCTTCATCTCTAACCAAACCGAACCAAACAAACCAAACAACCGAACCAAATAACAAATTTCAGTTTGGAACGGTCCAGTTAATTCGGTCCGGCCGGTTTCTTCTCAAGGTATGGGGTTACTAGGGCAACGCGTTTGTCTTGATATAGGGAAAAAAAAGCCCATCTTTGTAAAATTTGACCTCTTAATTTTTCTCCTTAAATCAAGAAGGGATGAATTGATATCCTTCAATTCATAACTCAAGTTAATTTGTATTGAAAATACACAAAAAAAAAAAAATTCTAATGTGTGACCATGTGAACTTTGATTGCCAAGTCCCTTGGAGGTTTTGATAATCTAATCATTAATCTTTAACCTAATTTGGAAAAAAAAGTACTGAAGTAAAATATTTTGGAACTCTTATATATATATATATAAAATTCATGTTTATTATATCAAAATGATGAAACTATTTTCTTGTTTTTATCTCGGTTTCTTCCTTAGGCTTTGAATACCCTATTTGCTGAACTGTTTGCAATTTAAATACATGGTAAGGTTGATTCAATAACTTTTGATTAAAGAAGTAGAACTTTTTGACAAAAAAATAATACATATCCTATAAAATTTTGTCACGGTAAATTTTATTTGGTATTTTTTTTATATAATTTTAAGTTTCAAATAGGATAAAAAAAAAATTCTTTAAGATCCATTTTAAAATCCCAACCTAACATGAAACCTTAAAATGCACGATGGTACGTTCGATTGCAAACGGGATAAAAAGAAAAAATTTAAATCCAATATGAAATCCAAACCTAATATGAGGACTAAAATGTACCTTTGACCTATAATTGATAGAGGGCATAAGGTATATATAGACACCTAAACTATTACTGATTTGTCATTTTGACACCTTAACTTTTCAATTTGCCTTAGAGACACTTAAACTATGTATTTTAAACATATAAACACTTAAACTAACATGTTATTATCATTTTAACACTTACTAGACTTATTTTTTTCACATAGACACTAAATTGTGTGTTTATACATGAACCTGTAAGTGTTTGAAATTGCTAAAATGTATAGTTTAGGTGTCTAAAATTACTAAAATGTATAGATTAGATGTCTCTAAAGCAAATTGAAAAGTTAAGGTGTTAAAGTGACAAATCAGTGATAATTTAGGTATCTATACATGCCTTATGCCTTGATAGAGCTAGATGACATTTTTGGTAAAATAAAGATAAATGTGTGGCTTCTATAAAAGAAAGATGTGAAATATATATATTGGATGTGTTAAACATTGAAATTTAAATATACTACTAATAAAAAAACGTAAAATGATTTGTTACAATTCAATTATAAATAATATTCAAATATATAAAACTTTATTAAAATGATATAATTTTGATCAAAATTAAATGCTAATATTTTTACTCTGTTGTTATTTTAAATTACTCTATGAATTTAATTAGATTTGAATTAAAATCTAAATAATGATGTAAAATTAAGAATGAAAAAAGTTAACAATCTGAATTCAGATTACAGGGATCCACTAGTACAATTCAGGCTGTTTTTACAAGCTAATTTTAAGATCCAATATATGTCCTAATGTAATAGTCTGCAATGGCTCTGATAAAGGAAGCCTTCTTCTAGCTGAAATCTCTCGAGAAATCTGTTGCATAGTTGGCCTAAATCTTGGATTAGCATTAATGCATGTAAATGCCAACCTGATGATTCTGACAATTTCATCAGCTAATTGAAGATCAGGACTTGGTAGGCGCCTGTCTAATACATCTTTCAAGAGCATTTTATGAGCATTCATTTCTGACAGAGAGAGTATTGACTGATCTGATTGAATTGATGAATTTTGAGATGACAGCAAAACCAGTAGTTCACCAGGATAATGTCCCATGATTATTTCGAGCGTCACCACTCCAAGACTGTAAACATCGCATTTCTCACTAACCTTCATTGTGTATGCAAGCTCTGCACATGAAAGTAAAGACATTCAGGTGAAAATAAAAGAACCTGAAACTCCCAGCCACTAGGCCAAGCTTGCGGACATATAATGCACCCTTTTCGGTTAGCTTGTAAAAATCACATTACCTGGAGCAATATATCCATATGTTCCTGCAAAACCTGTCCAGTTCGATGAATCATGCTTTATGAGTCTAGCAGTGCCAAAATCAGAAACTCGGGCTTCATATTTACTATCTACCAATATATTGTTGCTTGATAAGTCCCGATGAATTACAGGTGGAGTGCAATCATGATGCATGTAGAAGAGAGCATTAACAACTCCTTTAACAACATTTATTCTTTTACACCAATCCAACTCTTTTGCTAGTAGTGCATTGCTCAAAATCTTAGCTAAACTTCCCTTCTCCAAGTACTCATAAACCAGAAACGGTTGTTGAACTTGCAAACAAAAACCGTGAAGCTTGACAATGTTTCTATGACGAATTTTATCCAATGCCTGAATCTCACTCTCGAAAGTCTTTCGATCTTCGAGCTTAGAACAGTAAAATGGGTGAAGCTTTTTTACTGCAACGACCTGACCTGTTGATAGCTTGGCTTTATAAACACTTCCGTATGCTCCAACTCCAATGCAGTACTTGGGACTGAAGCCTTCTGTTGATGCATTTATGTCTTCATAGACTAACTTGCCATTATAACTCCAAACTGTGAACAAATTTGAATGATGTGAATCGATGACGCTGTTGCTTGGTTTGTTCCTCCCTTTCTTCAGGATACATATCACACCAATAAGTATGGTGAAGATGCACAGAAATGCTGAGGAAAGAGGAATGAAAATCAGAGCTAGCGTACGGGAATGGCCTTTCCCAGTGTTTGAAGGAGGAAGACAAATCTCCATGCCAGTGTAGTTTCCACACAAGCCTTTGTTGTGTGCAAATGCTTGTGATGCTGCTTCTCGAAATGGTTTACTGTCAGGTATTGGACCCTGTAACTCGTTGTAGGAGAGATTGATAGTTATCAGGCTCTGCATTTGGTTAAAAGTGGAAGGAATTGTACCTGAGAGCTCATTATGTGACAGATCTAATACTTCCAATTTCACCAACTTCCCAAGTTGCCAAGGAATTTCACCAGAAAGAGAATTTCTACTGAGATCTAGCAAAACTTGCAGTGACACCAAATTCCCAAGCTCAACAGGAATCCCATCATGAAGATTGTTGTAGCTCAAGTTCATGAACAACATTTTCGAGCAGTCACCAAGTTGTTTGGGTATCATCCCACTTAGCTTGTTTGCTGCTAGATCAAGATAAGCAAGATCAGGCAACGTTCCAAGTTCTGAAGGAATGGTGCCTGAAAGATTGTTGTTACTCAGAGTCAGATTGAACAATGACTTCAACTTTCCCAGCTCAGAAGGTATCGTCCCTTCAAGATTATTTGAAGAGAGGTCTATAAAATGCAAAATTGTCGACTCTGCAATTTCTGCTGGTATCACTCCAGTGATATTATTATCAGAGATCTTTAGACTTGTTAAAACCTGGCACTTTCCCCAGTTTGGCGAAACCTCCCCATGAAAATGATTATAGCTCAAATCTACATAATCGAGATTTGGATACACCCCAAAATCTTCAGAAATATTACCAGTGAGATTATTCCGGTCAAGTCGAAGTCTAGTCAAGCTTGTGCAGTTTTTCAAGCCTTTAGGAACAGTACCTGTAAATTTATTATTACTTGCACAAAAGTCTTCTAGTATGCCACCATGGCAAATATTTTCTGGTAAAAAACCAGAAATGCTATTGTTTGACAAGAAGAACAGTGTCAAGTTGACAAGTCTATTGATCTCTTGAGGCAGTGGACCAGACAACTGATTTCCATAGAGTGACAAGACCTTCAAGTTTATCAGATCACCTATAGAGGAAGGGATCGGACCGGTGAGGTTGTTCAAATTCAGGCGAAGCTCTGAGAGAAATTTTAGCTTTCCAAGGTGTGGTGGAATTGAACCAGATAAACCATTGTTGGCAAGGATCAGAATGGAAAGATTGGTCAAGTTTCCAAGAGTGGCAGGTATAGACCCAGAAAGAAAATTGTTTGACAAGCTCAAAACATTGAGTTTTGTCATGTTTCCTAATTCCTGAGGAATACTTCCATGAAAATGATTGTAACCCAGATTGAGAATGGTAAGGTTGGATAGATTAGTGAGCTGAGATGGGATTTTTCCGGTGAGTTCATTGTAATGGAGATCAAGAGAAGATAGATTAGGCACTGATGAGAAATTGAAGTCATCAAGAGTACCTTGCAATTCAACATAGGTCAAGTTTATCCTGGTGATGCTTTTATTACCATTGCAGCTCACACCAAGCCAAGAGGAGCATGGAGTTTTCATGAAATTGCTGGAATTATTAGTAGAAGAGTCAAAAGACCATGAAGAAAGGAGAGATTGAGATTGGTCATTGAGGCTTCTTTTCCATTTGAGTAATGCTTCCATTTCAACTTGTTGATAATTTAAAGGAGAAACAAGGACATGGAAAGATAGAATCAAGGACATGAAAAGAGAAGAGAAAGCCTTAAGAAACATGGTTTTATTTTTTCAAGAAAGATAAAAAGCAAGATGGCCTCTCCAAGAAAGTATGATTGAGATTGAACTTGTCAAAGCTATAATTAAATGCAAGAATGTTGGTATATGTTATATGCAATTTGGATATTTCAATGCAACTTAATGTGCTGATATATTTTATCTATATATAATATTAAAATGGCTATCCTTCCTTCCAAGAAAGTTACTACTTCAGTTAAGTCACTTTCCATAGACTTGTGAAGGAAAAGTCAAGGTTATCTCTAGTTTTGTATTTCAATTCAAACATGTCTAAAGAATTTTATGCAACAACTATACATTTTATAATATGCTTTAATAAATGTAGTGGCTAATGCTCATACAATATATCATGCGATGACCGCATATTTTTTTTTCAGTTGTTTGATCTGGCATCTCTTACTTATAATTAAATTAAAGGTTGGATTTTGGAAACTGGTGTGAGGTGAATTATGGTAGTTTTAAATATCTTTCAACCAGTGTGTACAAGGATTTTATGTTTCGACAGAATGTGTTTTCTTAAAAATATACTGTATTTTCTTTCTAATCTTTTGTGATGTGATTGGCTTAAATTAAATTTACTATAATTTTAAATATTTTTGATGTAAAATAACATAAAAAAAAATTAACCAAGTAAATAAGATTAATTCTATTAATAAAAGATAAAAAAAAAATAATCGGAATTCGTGGTATAAATTTTTGAATTTTGATATTACTCTCATTTCAAATAATATAATTTTTTAAATTTTTATATAATTATTTTTATTTAATATGATAATTTCTAAATTTACTTTATTGTAAGTGTCAATGTTTAATTATATATGAATTTCATTTTTTTAGTGAATTTCAAAGATACGTATTATAATTATTTAAGTTTATGATGACAACTTCCGGATGTAGGTAAACTAAAAAATTTTCAAGGACACGATAATTGTTTTTCTTGGAATAATTCTTATTAGAACATGATTCTTATTAGAACATGATCAAGAAGCTCTTAATTTCTTGAGACTAACTGTCTTGAAAATTGAATTAGCTCTCCACTTGAAAGAGAGAAAAAGTAGAATATACACACATTTTCAAGAAAAATATTATACTATAAGCGGATTGTTGATGACCCTCTTAGCACATTGTTAATAAACTATAGTAACGAAGTACCAATAATAGCTACACACCCTGATTTGGCCATTGATAATTTTTTACGGTTATGGTTAGACCAGATGCATGTAAGGGTTTGAGTTAACATTGATCCGTTTGCGTCGTTTCATCCAATTTAATAAATTTAAAAAACAAACAAGAAATATTAATAATTAAAGGGAATAGCAATTTCTGTAGCAATGTCCTAACCTAATTATTTCCCATCGTTGCAAAATTATCCTTATTATTTTGTATACTTAAGTTTCAAGAAGGAAGAGAATCACCAAACTGTCCTAACATGAGCTTGGACTATTAAAAGTTATTATTTTCACACACCAGCCACGATTTTTCAAAAAAATTGAGACAGCAACAAGTAGCAGCAGAACGCAAAAACGATTGCCACAAAAGCAGCAGCTCCATATAGAAATGTCAAATGTTTATGTTAAAGCACGGTTCAAGTCAACTGCTAACGTGCTGAATGTTGATCCAGCAATTTAACCTATCTAACAAATTTATCCAAAGATCCAGTCACTTTATAGCAACTATTAAGAAGTGTATATTTCATCAAACACTTGATTCAATACACAGCTCCCTGGAAATTAATATCCATAAGATCCACAGATCAATAAATCATGGTCAAACAAAATAAATAAAGTATAAATAAACGTTTCTATCCAGTTAGTAATTTCTCTTTTTTCATAAAATCAATTGTTTAAATAAATTATACTATTATCCATACCCAATCCCTGCACTTGGGAAGATCAAGATTGTGCAAAGCACTTTCGCTTGGGTGAATCCCTCCATCTCTGCAGTCGGCTTAGCAAGTCAAAAACCTCCAAAAGAGAATTTAGGAAAGCACTCTCACCATCTCTTGCTCGCTCAATTTCCAGAAAAGGAGGATTTAGTGCAGGTTCACTAGATAGTAGACGTATTTTGCAATTCATAACTTCAAAAAAGAAAATGATAACAAAATGGAAAAGTGTATTTTACAGACTATACAGGCCACACATAAATGAAGATGAAGCCATGCACCAGTAGTAGTTCTTTGATAAAATTAAAGGTGCATTTATTAGCATATTAGTCTATTCGAGTTAAATCTGAATACCATGTTGGCACTCCACAAGTAAATAAACCTAAGGATTTAACTAAATTGCACACAAATCTTAACCTAAAACGAACAGACTCTCATGTTTAAGTCCTCACTAGTCACCACTCCATAAAGTGAAATAAATTAACCAACTTACTACACTATTTTTATAATAATAATAAATAAACATTTAAATCTGATATAAAATTACTCCAAATTTTTCATTGATTAACAACAATAACATGTCATAAGACTTGTAACCCAGATAAGTATGACGTGTGCTAACTACAGAACCAATATTTAAGCATGAATTCCAATTTATTTTAACAATGTACTACAGAAATTATTCTGTAGAATAATTTAAAGAAATGTATCATTCTATAAGTCAATCTTTATCCAAACACAATTATCTCATATACTTTAATGCAATGCAGGTACAGTAGACAGCATAAGATGGTCTTAAAGAACCAAATCATTGACAAGCAACAAACAACATAAGCAGCCACATCAAGCAATAAACAAATGCCAGACCATGCCAAACAAATGGGTGTACAATGAATTTGCAAGTGACTTTTGCCCGAGCACCTCATATAAAAAAAAAAGAAAAAAAAGAAAAGAACTATCCAATAACAGGCATGGTAAACAACTTCAGCACATTGTAAACTAATGTAGAAGACAAGTTATGGAAGCTGCATTTATCTGCACATGACATGAGCAAATCTTACAAGAAAAAGCAGATCTTTAGGATTTTGACCCCAAGCCAGCAGCACAGCTAGACAGCCATCATCAATATCAGAACTGCTAGTTAATGACCCAATCCCATCAAGGGCAGCAACAGCCCGCTACAGGTCGTTATTCATTAGCACTTGCATTTACTCACGAACCATGAATATCATACAACAGAACAGGTATCAGCTACCACTTCACAGCCACAGTCACGGACTCGTATGCTACTCACTACATTAAGCAACATAAATCAAACTTCACATGCTGATATTAAACATGGTAAATTCTAATGAGTGCCCCAAACAGATAAACAAATGGAATCATGTTACCATGTCCAATTGCTACAGCTGTGATATTCAGAGCAGCATATTATGTTTGATATTTATTTTCAGCATGAGAAGTAATGCCTAACAGGTCCCCTTTAAGTGCAGCATCAGCTACAGGCAAGACACGTTCATCTTGTGATGCAACTACAACCCCCATTCAGGACCATATTGTCAAAATAGAACAAATACCAGCAGAAGATCAGATCACTATCAGATGCTGAATGACACAAGTGATTCATAAATCAAAGACTTGACTTCCTTTCTTACCAACATCAGAAAATTATGAGAAATCATAATCACGATCATCCATCTACGTTTTACAAACAGCCACAACATCAACATTCTGCACATCTGCCCCATAGCAATCTTTCCCGAACATAACTATAAAACCCAATAAATCATTTAAGTAAATCATGACTCCAATGAACATCCAAAAATAAAAATCATGCAGTTGGTGAACAGGGTACCAAAAATTAAAGTAAAACATAGAAGAGAGTATACGAGGGGGAAAACAAAGAAGAAATGATGTAGCTTACAACTCAAAATCTTTTATGAGTAGCAGAACAGACTAGCAGGTTCATACATAACCAAATAGACCAAGGAAAGCTATATAGTTCAACACAAAAATATTTAAGCACCAAAATAAATCCAACCCTACCAAAACTAGCACATTAAATCCTGACCAGAACAATCATGATGCTTATAAGTCCTCAACATTAGTAGCAGGCGACAAGAATGCACTAGTGATATCTCCACAACTTCCCAGGTAATTTCATTCCTACAATAAAAGATGAAAGCAACCGATGAACAATCAATCTATGAATCTGGCAGTGTGATAACATAAGGGGCAGTTACTCACATCAACATCTGAATTATGTGGGGATGGGCTGCGAGATGCAGGAGGTCGACCAAGAGGGGAAACACTCCGTGGAGTTGGGGACCGACCATCATGACTGCGCCGATCAGGGCTTTGTCCTTTTGAAGGAGAATTCTTACGAGGAGACAAACTCCTTCGAGGACTTGGACTACGCCTAGCAGGAGACGCACTGCAAAAAAGAATTGCAGCGGTCAAAAAGCAATTAGAACAACAATGAAAGTTATAATCAAAGCTTTAAATTATCAGCTTCTTAAATCAAAAATTAAGCATTGGTAGCAAAGCTGTAAACCTTCCCATTGACCGACTGCTGCTCCTCCTCTCATCATCATAACGGCCTCTGCCCCGCCCCCTAGAATACGGACTTGCACTGCGACTCCTGCTTCGTCGACGATAATCTCTATCCCTTCCACGATTTTTGTCACGCTCGTACCTGTCTAAGCTTCTACTGCGACTTCTCCTCCTGTGGTCTCTATCTCTATAGTCATCCCTGTACCTAAAAATTTGAAATAGACACCAAATGAAATGAGTTAGTCACAGGTTAACCTACCACTATACTCACACTATGCAACAAAAGAGGCTCGGTGAATTGCATTTCAATTTTTTGTGGGCAAAACTGTCCAAGAGTTTGCTACAATTCTATGTCACAATCTCTGTGCATAGGCTGAACAAATGTTTGTATTGGACATAAGTTTCCAGGGCGCAAACAAAAATGCAGCATTAGCAAAGAGAAAGCTTACCTTTTCCGAGGACTGCGACTTCGTGACTTGTTTCTTGATCTTGGAACAGGCTCCATGATCCTTCCTTTATAACTGAGAATAAACAAATAAACACATATAATAGCAACTACTTGAGAAAATAAAGACTTAAAAACACATTGTTGAACACAACAGTACTAACACTAATAGTACATGACGAAAAGGAAAGAAAAAATCATAGTGAATAAAGCAAGAGGACAACTTGAAGTGAAAATTCTTGAAAAGCAAAGACAGCTTACATTCTCTCAGCATTGGGTCCATATTTTGCAAACTGAACTGTTATCTCCCGGCCATCAACCACCCTTCCTGAAAAATAAGAAAAACAAAAAAAAAAAAGCACAGTTAATCAAGTACAGTAATTATACAATAAACAAGATGTTGGTCAGTAAACATAAACAAAAATACCATCCAGCCTCTCTACCGCCTTCTGTGCCTCATCAGCATACTTATACCGCACAAATGCAAATCCACGCGAGTCACCAGTCCTGAACAACAAAAATATAGAAATTAAAACACAAGTAACCTAATATATAAAGATCGAATTTTTAAATAGTTCATCACTAAAACATAAATAAATAACTATAAAACCACTAAAAATATAAACAGCTGTAAAAATAATACTGATAATTAGCACAACACCAAAATTTAAATTATTTTATAATAAAAGCTTAATCATATTTTTTTAAAAAAACTGAAAAAATAAACACCTTCGATCTCTGGGGATAAAGATATCGACAACCTTCCCGTACTTATCGAAGAGAGGAAACAGATCGTCAGCAGTTGTACCTATTCAATCAATCAGTGAGATATATGAAAATATAAAAGTTCAATAGTAAACAGCATATCGAAAGAGAGAGATAGAGAAGTTACGGAAGGTGATGTTGAGGACGAGAAGAGAGTATGTGTCTGAGATGTCTGGAGGTCCTGACCTGCCAAAGTGAGACATTTTTTGTTAGGGTATTCAGCTACAGAAGAATTTAGGGTTTCTTGTTATGGCGACTGCAGAAGGAGGAGGGATGTTTGGATTTATTTTTTTTATTTTATTTTACTTTTGTTCTCAATTCAAAAGTGAAGTTTCTTGAACAATCTTGGCCTTTATGATTATTTAGATTTTGGAACTGCCTTTATATCCTCCTTATATTACTCATTCTGCCATTTTCTATTTTGTACCCAAAAAAAAAATATTAAACATTCCGAAGTTCTAGACTTTGCTTTTTTTTTCCACAAAGTTTTGAAAAACACATAAAAAAAATCTGAAAAAAAAAATTTTATTTTCCTCATAAAGCAATCTAGTTTTTTTAAGTCAAAATAATTCACCTTTATAAAAAAAATATCAGATTAAGATAATGAAATTTTCAGTTAAAACTAATTATTTTATCAACTTATAAAGAAGGATAATATCACAGGTTCTCTCCTGCTCGTCGTTCCCTCCTCTGTCTGCTACTCGCCGGCGATCAAGTGATAACTCATCCAACAGAAACTAGCAATGGCTCTCCATGGAAACATAAACATCTACTACAAGGGGAAGCATCATATCCATTATTGGAATTACGTATCCTAGTGCGGGGAATGGAACAAAACCGCCACCAACACCACTACCGATCGTCGGTGACTCAGTCTTTCTTCCTCTTCATCCTTTGTAATCATTGCATTACCAATATTATCAACAGCTGTCAATGTACCTGCAACAACCTTTTATGATCACCAGCATAGACCCCACCTTTTTTTAAGTTGTTTTCCTTAGTTCATATTCATTAGGTGAGCTTATGATTCTTTATGGTAATGATTACAAACGAAACATCATCACACAAACCTGGCAACAATGGTAAACACATTAATTACATACATGAACACCAAAATCCCACTTATCCCCACCAATTTTCTAACCATTCTAACACAAAACAATACAGTAAACACCATAACAACCACCTCACGATCAATCTCAAACTCATCAAGCTAGAGTTATTTATTTTGAAGATTTCCCCTCCACATGGGACTCTACGGTCCTAAAGAACACCTTTTAGAATTTCAATATTCATGGCACTGTTACGGTCGCAAGGAAAAAGAATGTACAAAGGTTGAATTTTGGCTTTCTACACCCGTCAGGAAATCAGAACCCATTTGACGTTATTAAAGATATTAATTCAATCGCTATAAGAACTCATCATATGAGAGCTTTTATAACACGTTATCCATATAAGGATTCTCGACGTCTCCATGCTAGATTTGCAAGGCAGCTTCCAAAACAACCCATAGGCCAACATTCCTTGCCTAAGTTGAAATGTGATGGGAGATCCTATGCCCAAGTAATTAAGGGTTTGACATTGGAGACAAAGCAGCTGAATTATAATCATACTCCCTATCAAGAATGGATTGATACATCCCTTATTCTTAAGGTCAAGGAGTTAGAATTCCTTTTCAAGGCAAAAATTATTCTTGATGAGCATACAGTGAATTATGACAAGGTTTCCTTCCTAGGTGATAATCACGTTTTGGCAACCTTCGAGACTTCTGAAGAAAGATCATCTTTTCTGACTTCACATCATCAGGGATTGGATGAATTCTTTGATTTTCCAAGTGATATAGCCATATTCAGTTCCTTCAAGAAGAGATTAGCTTGGATCAGAATTGTCGAGGTCCCATTTCAAATTTAGGATGTTAAACTCTTTGAATTCATTGCTCAACAATTTGGAGAGATTGTTAGAGTACATCCAACAGTCTTCACTAGAGAGAGACTTGATATGGCATTGGTTCTAGTTTCTACTAATTTGCAATGGTGCTTTAATTCATTTAAGATTTTTGCCCCATCTAAGAGTTTCAAAGTTGACATTAAGGAGATAGACTACCCTGTTTACTTTGAGGATGAAAATGATTATTTTATTTCAGTCCAGGGATCATCTCTTCCACCATCTCCAATTGCCATTCACAACAGCTTTTGTATCTCTTAATGAGGATTATGGGATCAAACCTACTGGGCAGACCATTGATAATAATGCAAACCACGATAGTGATGAGGCTGCCACTATTGGCCAGGTTAACCCTTTTGTTAACACTTCAAGAAGAAGAAGAGAAAAAAAATAATATAGTAGACGGGCCAAAAGGTCAAAGGGGAATGACACAGATATCACAGGAAACAACTCCAGTTCATTCGACTTCCCAAAGGCGACATGCACATGACATGAACCAGACAGCTGAAAACACTGTTAGGGGTAGTCAAAGAAGGGGTTTGATTGGCGGTGCAGCTGAAGTATATACTACGATTGTTCATAACTTTGGGCTTTCACCACCTAATGAAGCAGACGAAGTGGGAAAAACTTGGGAGGAGGGATTATTCATAGGCTTTTTCCAGGAAGCTCATAAGAAGGAAATTACAATCTTCTTCCAACGAATTTCAAGGCTGGACCAAAAGTTGCATGAGGCTTCTTAGTTCCCATCGAGGTAATACTTATTTTTATGATTAATTTCAATTTCATAGCCTGGAATAGTCGAGGAGGCCTTTCTTACAGGCGTAAGCAACAGTTCATCAGATCTTTGGTCCGGAAATTCGACATTGTTATTTTTGGTTTGGTGGAGACGAAGCAAGTTGCTTTTAACTCTTTCTTAGTTAAAAGATTGTGGCCGAACCTCAATTTTGACCATATGGCAGTGGCTTCTAATGGAGCATCTGGAGGGCTCTGTCTTATCTGGAATTCTATTTTAATCAATGTGATAACTTTTTCTCATGGTTCTCACTAGATTTCTATTGACTTTCATTGGCAGGGTCAGGATGTCCCTTTTGTGTTGATTTATGCCTTCAATGATCCAATCCAAATAGCTCAGCTTTGGATGGATCTTTTAATGGTTATGGATTTTGCAGGTATCACTACCCTAGCTGGGGATTGCAATGAAATTTTGGATGTCTCTGAGAGGAAAAATTGCATGTCTATCTCTTCATCCGTGGCAAACTTTTAGTAATTTGTTCTTCAATCGGGGCTGGTTGACATGCCTTTGGTAGGGCAGTCATCTACTTGGTGTAACGCCAATTCTTGGTCTCATATTGACCGATGTCTGATTTCTTGTTCTGCCAGTGTGCTTTGGCATGCTGCCTCACTCTCTGCTCTGTCCAGAATCCCTCAGATCAAGTCCCAATTTTTTTCAAATCCAATAATGAAATAAATTGGGGACCGAAGCCCTTTAAATCTCTCAATGCATGGTGGAGTGTTAAGGGATTTTTGATATATTTTTGGGGTTCTGGAGGGATATTAAGTCTGAATGGCCGAACCCATCTCTTTATGTCTTACTCTGGGAGTTAAGGAAAAAATTGAAAGCATGGAACATCTCTTCTTTCAAGGATATTTTTTCCAAACTATTATCTTTTCAAAGTCATATAGATTTATTGGAAATCATCAGGGAATTGAGGGATCTCTTAGCATCAGAAATAGAGACTCTATCTTCACTTAAAGCTTCTCTCAATGTGTGCTCTCAGCAACTTGAATCATTTTGGCATCAACACTCCATAATTAAATGGTCTTTATTTGATGATAAAAATACAAAGTATTTTCATACTTTAGCAAACCTGCGATACCGCAACAACACTATTAGGAAGGTGTCAGTGGGTGAACAGAATTATATTGAACCGCTTCCTATTCAACAAGCCATCTTTTGTTATTATAGAGACCTCTTCCAAGCTAAGGTAGATGTTCTTTTTTACTTGGACGATGTTCCATTTGCTCTTTTATCGGACTCAGAAGCAAACTCTCTGGTTCGAGCTTTCTCTTCAGACGAAGTCTTGGGAGCTCTTATCTCTTGTAGTGAAAATAAGGCACTGGGCCCATATGGGTTTAATTAATTTTTATTTTTACAAAGGAGCATGGCCGGTGATCAAGGATGACATCTTATCATTGTTCAACCATTTTTTCCACAACGAATGCATCCCAAGTGAGTTAAATCATTCATTCATGGTGTTGATCCCTAAAATTCAGAATGCTCATCAATTATATGACTTTCGGCCAATAAGCTTGGTGCATGGTATGTGGAAACTCATTTCTAAAGCTCTGATTCATCGTTTGGCTCCTTTAATGTCTTTTGTTAGCTCTGATAATCAGCATGCTTTTGTTAAAAGTAAAAGCATCCATGAATGCTCCTTTGTGGCCTCGAAATTAATTCACTTGATTAAATGCAGAAGAGACCGCTTTGTCATGCTTAAGTTAGATTTTAACAAAGCCTATGACAGCATTTCGTGGGTTTATTTGGAGAAAGTGCTCATATGCATGAACTTTCCTAGGAAATGGATCAGATGGATTATTAACACTCTGTCTTCTTCAAGAATCTCCCCCTTGGTTAATGGTTCTCCAGTCCCTCCCTTTTCCATGAAGAGAGGGGTTCATCAGGGGGACCCTTTATCACCTTTTTTAGTTGTCATGACTATTGAAGGATTGAAATGTATGTTGTCTATGGTGGTAGAGAAAAATATTCTCAAAGGTGTTTCCCTGGATGATCATAGTCCCGATATTTCATTGTTACAATTTACGAATGACACTTTGATTTTTTTGCCATATGATGCAGGGTTAATGGATAACTTGGTTCGGTTATTAAGATGCTTTGAGTTAATGTCCGGCCTAAAAATCAACTTTAATAAAAGTTTGGTTACCGGTATTAACATTTATTCTCAAGAACTTGAAGTGGCTTCAGTTCGGCTCTATTGCAAGACCGCTCCCATGCCTTTCAGGTACTTGGGTTTGCCTCTATCTCCTAAGCCTATTAGCACTACTCTTTGGGAGCCAATTGTGTTGAAATTCAAATAAAAATTGGCAGTATGGAAAGGTCAACTATTATCTCCCTCGGGCAGGTTGGTTCTTATTAAGTCTATCTTGCAAAGTATTCCTGTTTATCATATGTCTATTTATGTTTTTCCTATGGGAGTTGAACATCAGTTGCAAAGTATTGCGACTCAATTTCTCTGGAGGGGGAAACAGGGAAGAGGTATTTGCAAAGTAGCCTGGCCAGACCTTTGTTTAGATCATTCTTATGGGGGCCTTGGCATTACGCCTTTGCATTTGTCTAAGTAGATTTTTTTACTCAAGTGGCTTTGGAGACTAAAATTGCAAGATCATAGCAGTTTGTGGTTTCAGGTGGTCTCGGTTTCTTCCAATATTAGTTGTTGGGCTGATTTAATTTCTGATTCTTTTAATAATAGACAGCTCACTCATGTTTGGAAGGGGATTTACAAGGTTTGTGTTAAGGATGGATAATGCGGTCTAATTGGGTTTTCTTCAAAATTGCTCTCATAAAGTTATTAATGGAAGAAACACCTTATTTTGGTATGACAAATGGCTGGACTATGGCTTTTTAATGGATTCTTTTCCTCGACTTTCTAATATTTGCAGAAATAGGTTTATTTCAGTCTAGGAGGTCTACAACTCTTCTTCGATTCTATCTTGGAGAAGGAGGTTGAGGGGTTTGGAGAGGGATCGCCTTCAGGATCTGTTACAGCACACGCTGACCCTCTCTATGCAATCCATGCAGTCCGAACAACCTGATCGTATGTTATGGGGTAGCAACAATTTGGATTACACTGTCGTTGCATTCTGGCAAACTCAGCAGCACATAACAGCAGTCCCAAGTGTTCCGTACAGGCAGTTGTGGTTGGGTCCAGCACCTCCCAGAATTCTTTTCTTCAGGTGGTTGGCGTTTAGGAATTGCATTCCTAGCAATTCATTTCTTACTGATTGAGGAGTCCATCCCATGCTTGGTAAAACTTGTCCACTTTGCTTGTTTGAGAATGAGGATATTGCCCACATGTTACTTGATTGTCCAGGTGCAAGATGTATATGGTATTGGTTACTAAGGAAACTTAACTTGTGTTTGCCTTTACCTCAACATGTTTATGAGTTTTTCATGATTTGGCAGTCTCTAAATTTTCACAAAAGGTTCACGGAGTTATGGTCTTTGATTTGGTACTTAACTATTTGGGGAATTCGGAAGTGAAGGAATGCAAGGATCTTCAATGATGTTTTCTTATCGGTGGAAACAATTATCCATAGTAGTATTATGGACGCAGTTTATTTGTACAAAATTAAGCATCCCAGTTTTCCTTGCTCTAGTACTGATGTAGTTAGATGTTTTGACACTATTTTTGGTGTAGATTGACTCTTCCTTGTTCTCTTGCTAGCTCAGAGTTGTAGCCTTCTGATGAAAACTCTTTGAGTGTCTTTTTTGCCACACCTTATGGCTTTAATAAATTCTAATTAACAAAAAAAAACTTATGAAGGAAAAAAATGGATTTCGTAATTTTTTATTAACAAAGTAGAGTCGGTAATAATTATTTTTTTATATTTTGTATATATATATATATATATATGAAAGTAGACTCCCAACTTTTCAATTAAATAGATTTGAGTGAATTTTAAGGCCATTTTGCTTTTGTGGCAAAAAAATTGATAATTCACATTTAATCTTCACTTTAAATTTATTATTTCTTTCTTTCATTAATGGTTTTCTATGCATTTATTCTTATATATTTAATGTTTATTATGTGCACTTTTAATTTAGTTTTATATATTTGTTTCTCCAAAGAAATTTGGGCCTGGTGCTCCTAACGAGCTCCTGGGGATCTCCTGTCATCAAGAAGTAAGGGGCGTGCCAGGGAAGCAAATTTCCAATGAAAACCTGACTTCTAACAGGAAAATGTGGGTTTGGATTCACTTGACAGTATTCCAATTCACTAAGAAAATAATAAATATAAGCTTAATAGGATTGAATTTCAAAAACAAGAGATTGAGGAAGTAAGGAAAAATTAACTTCTAAGGAGAATTGAACATTGTAATTAAAGCTTTGGAATTCAACTAAAAATTGGATGAAAATAAGGCTAACAAACACTATGAACATTTGAAAGAAAGGATTACAACGTAAATGAAATTGCTAAAATTGCTAGATTGTTTGAGTGTTTAAGAGTAGTGTGATTTTGGTGTTCAATTGTCGCCCTTTGCATTGATGTCTTCTACTTCCTTTTATAGTAGCCCTTGTGACTGTTATTTTATTAGATGTAATCTTTATCACCATGTTCTCCTGATGATAACTTCTCTTACAATTATCCAATCCATGTTTTCCTACTTTCTCGGATCCCCTTTACACGAGAACGTCTTGTTCTTAGTGATTAGTTACTTGTCCATTACCTTGCTTGGCGGTTACCTTCAACCGCTTCCCATGTTCTGGCTCTTCTGGATTTCCTCCTTTTGTTTTTGTTCGACATAACCCTCCTGGTAATGAGTTCCCGTAAATATAGCAATTTGTCTTTGCTCTTTTAATCACACTATCTCCTTTCCTCTCGGGTGCTTGTAAGAGCTCCAAAATAACTACCCACTTCTCTATATTTAGTGGCAATTGTTTTGTTTTAACTGCTCCTCATTACTTGTCATTTACGGGCCACATCCTCATCCCAATTCACCATGGCTTTTCTTTTTTGGGCCTAAACTCATAACATGGACCAAATCCAAATGTAAAATACGGTACTAACAATTGCCCCCCTTTTGCCTAATTTTATTATATCCAAATAAATTTAGGCAAAAAGTACTTTGAGTCCAATTTCATGAATCTAACCCAATTTAGCCTAAAAGTATGACAGGCCAAGGAGATCAGGCCCAGGAATTTTACCGGTGTCGGAGCTCCAATAATCTAAGAGACCTTTCAACTGAAAATTCCTTGCAAGTTGTCGTGCCTTTTTCCATTACTCTCCCAATTTTAAAACCAAGTCTTTTATCATCTTCTTCTTTCGGATTATCCTCTAAGATTAATCCTCATCCGCTTGCCCCTTCTTCTCTCTCTTCATTTAATCCTTTCTCTCTCTCTAATCCTTAACCATTTCAAATTTCTAAATGCATTTCTCATTTATCCGTTACAATGGATTTTACAAACCAAATGGCATTTCCTTCTCTTAAGACTTCCTCCTTACCTAGGGAACTCCTCCTTAAATACCGAAAACTCTTTTCTGCAAGTTCCTATTGAGTTAGAGAACTTAAGCGTCGAAAGCTTACTAGATGCCATCGGGTTAAACCCTCCTATTCCTTTTGAAGGTTCTGTTTTTCACCACGTCGAAAGTGCCCATTCTTCATCACCCAAAGTTTCTTTTACTTTTAGTGATTGGCAAACTCCTCTTCTACCCATGATTACTTTTTGCTCCTCCACCTTTAAGGACCAATTTCTATTATCAGGTAATTCATGATCCTTTCCAAATATTTCTATATATATTTATTGGGGTTTTTCATGGTATTGTTTTCTTAAACTTTCAATTATATATATGCTCTATTTGCTCTTGTCAATCCACTTTATATTTAAATTTTGTATCTTTTCCCAAAAACCCCCTTTTCGGTGATTTTAGGGTTTATTTACTTGATGTATGGTTTTCTTGTTTATAGAAAGAATGGCTGAATCTTCAAGTGCTCCTGAAGCAGTGCTCTCTGTGCCCCCATTAGCCGTGATCCACGCTCCTCAAGAAGATCCTCATAGTTCTTTTGAAGAAATGGACGCCCTAAAGGTATCATGATTGGTCGTGTTTTCCACTTTCCTTAATTTATTAATTCCATACACTGTGCACTTCCAATTTTCATAATGTTCATGTGGCTATTATTAGTGGTATCACAGTAGACCCTTTACATGCTTTTATGTCATTAGAGTAAGTTTTCCTTCTCCTTAACTTTTCTTCACTAATTCCAACATTTCTTATTTTATTCTCATTCTTTTTCATGTACTCCAACCATCGAATTCAGTTTACTAAACCTCCTGGGGGTCGAGTAGTAATTGGCAAATCATTGGATTCCAATTCTGATTAGCCTACTTCTCTGCCTCTCTATGGCCAACGTTCTATAAAGAATTATGCTATAGGTCATGCTCTAGTTGATCTCAGGAGCACTGGTAAACCTTGGCCGAGGCCTAGTGACTCTTGGGATCGTTGGATAACAAGGCTAACTCCATACTGCCATGGTTTATGGCAAAGACTTGGTTTGGATGGTTAATCAGTATTTCTCAAAGTCCGATTTCCTATCAACCCAACCTTTTCACTGTGGCTCTTAAGCTTTGGAGCTCCTCTAGTAATTCTTGTATTTTCCCTTTCGGTCATTTATCTTTTTCTTTGAAGGATGTTTTTTACTTAACTAGTCTCCCTGTGTTGGGGAAGGATATATTGGTGTTGATTGATAAAGAAAAGATTGCTTCATGCTCTGTGGTTGCAAACAAGTATTCTTCTCACCATGTTGTTATCAATGAGTATGCTAATCTCGCAACTTCTAAACCTGTTGATACTGAGGAGAAGATCAAATTCCTCTGGGTTCTCCTATGTAAGTTCCTCTTCACTCCTACCAATAGCAAACCTAGTATAGAGTTCCTACCTCTTTGTCGAGCTCTGATCAACGGTGAGTTTTTTGCCTTAGGCTCGGCTTTCCTAGGTTTTCTTTACAATCGACTGGACAAAGATTTATCAAACTCACCTTTGGAGCATGTTGGTACTTATACATGGTTTGTTCAGCTCTGGCTCCTTGCTTACTTTCCAGAGTTAAGGAGCAATCAATGTAGTGACTCACCATTCTTGGGTTCTAAATTGGCTAGTTTGCAATGCTATAAGTCCTGTGAAAAGATTTATGCCTTCTTTTTAAACTGCCATAGTAGAAGCATGCCTCAGTTGAACATTTACAATCCTGTTTCAGATTGCCCTTCATGGATAAACATCTTTCCAGCTTCCCTTCCACCTGAGGTTTATAGCAAGCTTTTGTTGGCTTATACGCGTCCCAAAGTGTTTGTTGTACGAGGTGATGCAACTTTCAGTCCCTTAAAGAGCAGTACCTCTCTGACTTTTGTAGCCCATCATCCCTATTTATTTGGCAAACAACTTGGATTTGCACAAGTTATTCCTTCACATATTACCTCAATTGATATTCCCCCAAACCAAAGCTTGGAAAAGGTGGCAAAATCTAAGATCCCCAGATTTGTACAACATTACAGACATCTGAGGTGTTTTCTGTTTGAAGCTCCAATTGCTGCTATAAACTATTATGAAGACTGGTGGGCCATTACTTACACAACCATGCTACCCCAAGCTCCTGATAAACTAATTTCAGGTATATTTCTCTTTCTTTGAAATGCCATATATCACTAGCTATTCACATTTATTATTCATCTTTTCCTAGATTTTAGTGAACTGATGAAAGCTAAAGCTGTCGGGAAAAAGAATTCTCTCAGTGGTATCACCATTAAAAAAACTTGTCTCTTCTAACAATAAAAGGACCACAAGCGGTCAAATTAAGACTCCCACTATTTATAAGAGGACAAAAGCATCTGTCACTCCTCCTTCATCCCATGGCCCTGTCAGGTAGTCCACCATATTGAAACAAAAGCACACCACTATAAGAGATGACACCGTTATTGAATTGGCTAAGGAAGAAGACCTTGCCCCCCATATAGGTGTTGAAGAAGTCTTCGATTCCCAAGGAGATAATCACTCTTGGAACATGGAGCTCTTCTCATGTTTTTATCTCTTTCTTTCTCCTACATCCCATTTTCTCAAATTTACTTAAACATTCCTGAGTGTCTGAACAGGTGTAGGTCAAAATGAAGAGGAAAACTCTAGTGGAAACAATCTTTAGACTCACTCTGCCTCATTTGGTAGTTCTCTTCTTAATTCCATCAAAATCTTTGATTCAATCTCATTGCTCTCTACTCATTTATTTTGTTTATAGCAGGTAATCCTCTTCATGGAGAAACAGTTAATATTCCCACTACCACTCAAGTATCTGAGGTATCCACTGTTCTATTTCCTCCTAAAATTTAATGTTTAAATGAATCCTCACTCATATTCTTCCTTCTGTATAAGATCTAACCAGGTGGATCTCTGCTCATCTTGAGACCCCTTCTGATTATGATTTATATTTTCTAAAGGGTTCTCCCACAGATGGCCAAAAATCACAAGTTTTTACAGATCCTCAGATGGTTTCCAAAGTTATTGAGTCTCTCAAGGGTTTGGCCAAAAATGAACTTTCTGCCTTACTTCTATGGCAAAGAACTTCATTCATTGCCCAAATGGAATCCCTGAGCTAATGGCGACCCACTCCTAATCTCGTAGAGTTATATGCTCAAACTGAGAAGGTTTTCAACCTTATTACAAATTCAAACACTGTTTTTGCCACTACCACTACCACCACAACTATTGATGAGGCCACAAAGAAGAAAGTTGTCTTTGACATGCAACGAATCAAGTACATAAACTTGCTTTCTTAATTACAGAGCCTAAAATAATAAAGAGCTCAAATGGATGCGAAAATTACTCAACACAAAGCAGCCATCCAAGAAATTAAGTCTAAACAATATGGTATTAATGTGCAGGGGTTAAAACTACTTCAACCTTTGGAGTCCCTGAAGGACCACACTACTTCTCTAAAGTAGGAGCTCCTGAATTCTAAGGTTGAAGTTGAAGGTGCTCATGAAGCCTTATCTAAAGCCAAGGAAAATCAACTCACTTACCTAACTCTCTAGGACAGGATTAGGAACAAACTTGATAGCATGTGATCAATTTCCTGATTTATCTTGAACGTTTATGACTTGTTCTGAAATGTGTTTTCAGCCTAGGTTTTTTTTGAATTTTTATTATTAGGAAATTTTGCCATGCCATTTGGAAAACATGTTTGCTTAAAACAAATTGGCTATCTGTGATATTTTCTCTATCTATCTTTATTTAATAGGAACTTTTGATCTAGCACTTATCATTTATTCTCTGCCATTTATTCATTTAACATTAAACATATTTTAAGCATTCCAAGAGAATGGCTATAAGCCAAATTCTGTTTGATCATTGCAATTACTACATGGAGCTCCTTCTCTGATAAAACATTGATCATATCAGCGTACTAGTTGATGGCCTTTAGGACCATACAATATTTCAAAAACCATAACATAAATATCGTTGCATTTTTAAACTCTTTGAACTGCATATCCTGAAGTTTCTTTTGGAGCTCCTAATGCAATATATAATAGAGCACGTCAAAGTTAATTGAATATGACCAAATCAAAACACATAAGAATTTAGAGAATGGCCAAAAAGGCCTACTCTTTATTGATTTCAAGCCAATAATAGCTTACAACTATTTACATTTATCATTTCTATGCACATTAGCAATTCGAATAAATATAAATACAAAAGTGATCTTGAATAGCCTTCCGGCCATTTACATTTCTAAGCCATAGAAATCCCATAAAGTGGGAAAATACCTTTTCAAGTACTTTCCATTGATGAACCTCCTGCAAGGTTGTCCCTCTGCACTGGAAAGCCAATATGCATTTCGTTCTAACACTTTGTACATTTTGTAAGGACCCTCCCAGTTGGGGGACCGTTTTCCTAGAGCTCTGTCTTTTATTCCTGGTGGCAAGATAACTTTCCAAACTAACTCGCCTTCCTAAAAAGTTGTAACTTTCACTTTCTTGTTATAAGATCGGGTCACCTTCTTTTTCTAAATTACCAGGTTATTAAGAGCTTGTAGCCTTTCTTCTTCCACATTCTCCAACTCTGCAAGCATGGAAAAGGAATACTCTTCTGGGACAAACCATTTTGTTTTGCCACCCTCAATGAAGGGATAATTACTTCCATTGGTAAGATTGCATCATGTCCGAATGTTAAGGCATATGGGGTTGTTCCTGTGGCAGTCCTTTTGGAAGTCCTATATGCCCATAACATTTCAGAAAAAACATTATGCCAATCTCTTGTGTTCTCCTCCAACATCTTCTCCGGGATATTAATGATAACTTTATTAAAAGCCTCTCCCTGTCCATTTGCTTGGGCATAATGTGGAGTAGATGTCAATAGTTTGATCCCATAATTTTCTGCAAATTCTTGGACCTCCTGACTAGTGAACATCGTTTCTTGATCAGTTGTAATTATCTGAGGAATTCCAAACATATGGATGATCTCCTTTCTGATGAATTCTATTATGCAAATGAAAAGGAAAAAGAAGAACTCTTCTTCCAAAATTTTATATATATCATAATGGTTAATTACTATTTTAATCC
>CANYLF010111130.1:0-14331 GCA_948193215.1 Bocquillonia castaneifolia
AATTTGATTGAGATTAATTGCTTTATTTGCTTGATTTATTTATTTGCTTAATTAATCTTGATTTATTATTCAATTGCTTTGATTGTCTTGTGTTTAAGCAATTGAATTTCTTCCGCTATTTCATTAAAAGTTTTAATTGAGCATTTAACTTTATTTTTGATAAACAACCAATTCAACCCCCCCCCCCCTACCCTTCTTGGTTGCCATAGGGATTTCAGGAATAATGGATTCTTTTTATGGGACGAAGATAGTATCATTTATTTGATAATTTAAAGATGAAAGGAAAGAAAACAACATAGAATTTATTATCCTCTAAAATTTATTTTTTGAAAATCAAAGTCTTTCTTTTTTAAGTTAGTGAAGGGGATTTGAACCTGAAACTTGTAATACATATATCTAGCTTTGCGAGAATCAAAATCCAAGCCATTAACAATATATAAGTGCATTAATACTACTCCCTTTGTCTTAAAATTATAGCTTTGTCTTTTCTTTAACCATCTTAAAATATAGTAGATCATTTTTTTTCTTTTGAAGTAGTACTCCCTCCATTTAATATTATTTTTTTACTTTAGATGAATTTTTTTATTAAATTTGTCTATTATTTAGGAAAATCAAGAAAATAATTATTTCATCTATCCCGAAAGATAGACAGCTTTGAACATAATTGAACGTTAATTTAATTAGGTAAAATAAGTTAGTTCATAAAGAAAATATCACAATTGCACTTACTTGATAAAATAATTTATTGGAATGACAACTTTGAATAAACACAAATATTAAAAAATTAAGTTAATTAGTTAAAATGAGTTGGTTCGCAAAGTAAATGACTCGATTGTACATATTTGATAAATTAATTTATTGGAAGAACTATTGAAATAAAACTTTAATATTGTAGTTAATAAAGTATATGCCATTTAAACTCTTTAAATAATAAATAGGTGTCTATAATTTGAAATAAAGAAACTAAAAATTATTCATCCTTTTGGGTGGTTGAAATTTTTTTTTTACTAATTTTATCCTTAATTATTATACACGTATTAGCTTTGAAATTTATGTTTATAAACTTAGTTAATGATAATTTTTTTCAAGTAAAATTTTCTTTTAGCGTCTATTAATATCGAAAATTATATAGGAAAATTAGGAGAGTTATATAATGAGATTATATATATCATTTTCTAAAGGGATATGCATTTATTTAAAAAGGTGGATAATATAAAACAAATGGAGTAATTTAATTCCTGAATCTCACTCTCTTCTTCTTACCACTCTGTCTTAGCATCTTTTTCTATTCGTAGCTACACTACATATCATAGTTTCATTGTAAGAAAAGGTTTTTTCGGAAGAGAATAAGTTGTTAGAATGCCTCTCAGTCATCCAAGAATTGACCCCAGCAAGTGCTACGAGTGCTTCATACTATAGAGAAAGATGGGCCTTTCTCCTTCCCTATTCTTGATATCACAGGAAAATTTCTTTGATTTTCCTAACAAAAAAAAATTAAAAGCAGTGAGCTCCACAACAAAAGCGAAGCGAGCCGCGCTATTAGTGCGCATCTATTTTCAACTGGCTTCAAATCAAAGCTTGACTAATAGGTAGTGTAACTAAACCTAACCTAAGTTGAGAAAAGTCCTTTTTTCTCTTTATATATTGTTTTTTAGTAAAGACTAAATGCCCTACAATCAAACTAAAGCGCTAACAAGCAACAAGAAACGGCTTTCTTTAATAGATTACAGTCCACGAATGACTTGAATTCAATATATATCTTCTTTACAGTTCCTACCTTTGAACTAAACCTCTTTAGCAGTAAATATTGTATTGGAAAGGGTAAGGCCATTTCCGAGTTAGTAAGTCCTACGATTCTTTCTTTGAAAATCTAGTTTTAAGTATAAGAAGTTTATATCTTTCTTCAAGCTTAGGCCTTTTGAGTTAATGGGAGGTACCCTATGCCCCTGGTTTTTTTAGTTGAATCCCCTAAGGAAAGAAAAGATGTAAGACTTGGTAGCTGTCCATGTAAGGAAGCAAGCAACGCAAAGGCTTTGAAAAATGCAAAGCGGTAACATTTCCAATTCCTTCTTATCTCTGTCTTTCATTTCGGGAATATCCTCTTCCTTTCCTTATATATTATGAAATTTTTTCCTTCTTTTATAGGCATTTCTCGAGGCTTTTATAAAGCCTTTTGTGAAGATCCTCCTAGTGATATGCGAGACAAACATCCTTATAAGTTGTCCAAGTTGCAAAAATGGAGTTCCTTCTGGAGAATAAAAGAAACCGATGTATTTTCACAAGTCGTTCTCTGACTTCTCTCCACTAGTTAAAGCCCATCATGATATGAGTTCTTCGAATTTCTCGTATCGTTTTTCGTGGATAATTATCATTGCCTCTCCCCCAGTTTTTTCTTAGCCCACACCGGGTAAATCCTTAACCCTTCCCCCTCTTACTAAGACTACAAAATGTTCTTGTGAATTATGGCCAATACCAGGTATATAAGCAGCGATTTCAAATCTAGAGGTTAATCGTACTTTGGCAACTTTACGTAAGGCAGAGTTTGATTTTTTAGGGGTGATAATGGAAAAGTTGACAGATAAGTCACCTTTATTGCCACTCTATAGAATCGTACATGAGATTTTCACCTCATACGACATCTGATCCATAAGCTAGCTCTTGGAAAAAAAAAAAAGAATATGCAAGCCCAAGTTCGAAAAAAGAGTAAGGTAAAATGGCGTAGTAAAGAACAACTATTTTCTTCCCTGTAAGCTTCGCTAAAGCTCAATTACAATTACATCTCCCAATCCTGGATCTCTCCTCAGTACTCTTTTTTTTTTTCTATCTTCCTTCCTTTCTCCCCACCTAATTTTATTTAGTCTCTGCTTTTTATTTAAAATGGATGAATGAAATAAAAAAAATTGAGTACTCTATTTCACTTTGATGTGAAAACGTAACAATGAATTTATTGTTTTAATTTTAGTGTTTTAAATTTATTTTATTGTTTTAATAATAATAATATTAATCTTGTTTTAATAATAATAATATTAACCTTTAGAATATTAGCCCTTCTATTATTATTAGAATATAATTCTAGTATTTTACGCATGGATTCGATAAATTTATATTAAATAAAGTCTGGATATAAAAAAGTTCAGTTCAATCGTCGAAAGTGATATCTCTTTTATTTTAGTCCGATCTTATTTTCTCTTTTGAGTCAGGTTCTAAAGACAAGACAAGAAATCGGATTTTCTGAAGAATCTATTGTTACGTCTTTATTTGCTTTGCATTATTATCAACAATATACTTGTGTCGTGATTTTTAATTTAAAAAAATAATAATTATTAAATGAGATAGTAATAATTAATATCTATATACTTTTATTAGCAAAATTAAAAATTATACTTTGGAGAGGTCATACTGATGATAAATTTTAATTTGGAGCTATATTAAATTTAAAATTTCATATAAGCAAAAATGAATTATATTTATAATTTAAAATTTTAATTTAATATTTCATTTCAAATATTAATTATAAAAATTTCAAAGATATTTTTTATTTTTATTGCAAAAGAAAAATAATTATATGTTAGTGCAATTTAAATAATAATGATAATTTTTACTATTATGTAAAAAGTTGAATAGTAATTTAAGAAAATAAAAAATATATTAAAAAATTTTAAACATAATCTTTTCCAAAAAGAAAAGTTTCAATATAACTACATTTATATAAGAAAAGAATCCATACTTTTTTAATCATAACTTTTGGTCAACTATCAAATTATTCGAATTCTAAAATTTAATATTTTAATCCAATATCTTTTCAATTTATATCAACTTTAATCAAGTTAAAAATGTCACATCCAAACCTAATTTATGAGTTAAATGTAGTTTGAAATTAATTAGCAATAGCTAAACCTATGAAGTAAAAAATGAATAATGAGTTATTTTATGTCATTCATTAATAGGAATAGAGTATGTAAATCTACAAAACCTCAACTTTAAATTTTGAGTCATGTATAACTCACACCTTATCAAAGGATAAGAGTTATTCTCGGCTTGACTAAAATTATTATAAACTGAAAAGATATTAAAATTTTTACAAATCAAAAGATAATGGAACAAAATAGTCAGATTAAAAGTTATGGCAAGATAAATTATATATTAATAAGAAATTATTTAATTCTTTTATTATCCATAAGAAATTATTTAATTCTTTTATTTCTTTCTATTTTGTGTTTGGATCGATTAAAATAATTTCTTCTATTATTTATTAACTTTAAGAACTCTCAAAAAGTATAACTTGAAGATGATAAAATTTTCAAGGAAAACTCTAAATATTTGCACTATTGATCGGAGGCCATGAAAATGGATTTTACCCGGTTCAAGTAAACTTTTTAAAATAATTATGTCCCTAGGCAAAAACCAATTCTAAACTTAAGATTGAAGTAAATAAAAAATATGATATGCATGATGCAGTGGTCCCTTACCTTGATAATATTTTCTATTTAGCTACTGAATTTTTTACTCATAAATAAAGATGCGCTTGTGAAATTAAATTAATTATTAGTTATGACTCTGCTGATCTTCAGCTTCCATGTCTTTATATGCATCCTTATCATATAATAATAATTCATCGGTTTCTCATAACACAATAGACAAACTTGAAAAATAAAAGTTCCCTTTGCTAAGTAATTAATATATTAAATTTACTACTACTTTTACTGGATTCCTGGGTTTGTTTTTTCACTTTGTTTTCTTATTGGAAAATCCTCCTAGTGAATTTTTTTCATGTCACCTTCTTATATAATTAATCGATATGTGTGCATCTTTAATTTTTTTTGGTGTTGGGTTTTCATCAATTTTATTTTCCCATCTTTTAATTCTTATTATATGGTTGTTAATCTATATTCTTTATGTTGTTAAGTTATGTCACTTGTGTTTTTGAAATGGCACTAGAATATATGACTTTTAAGAGATGAATGAGTTGTTGACCTCAATGCGAAAACAACTCATGATCCGACATTTCTTGGTGGGGAGAAAGAAAAATGTGGATGAAATCCCTGCAATGCTCGAGACTTTTGTTTTTTGTCTTGCCTTTTAACACACTCCCTACATTTCAGACCCCTCTCTTTAATTTTATTTTTAAAAAAATTGTTCTAATTAATTTTTTATTCAGAAGATGAAAATTCAAATTGGCTGATTAATTATAAATGTCCGAATCACTGGTCTATACATGTCGGGAGAATTAGTTATAACTATTAAGATAACCAAAGGTCATCAATGCCTTTCTCTAATCCAAAACAGTTTGCCATAGCTGCTAAGTTTGAAATCTAGCATCTAACTATTATTTCTTCGGCCAGTCCTAATTATTAGCCATGTTCAAGGCACCATCATGTGTATTGTTATGAGAAAAGCTGTTGGGCTGTTAGCAACTTAGCATATATAAAACCAACTAATAATGTTGATCTATAAAACTGAATAGGGCATTAATGATATGATAAACACTCCTAAAATATTAATTTCAACATGGATCAATTGTAGACAATTGCATATATATAGTTGTTTACTATGGATAGGTGTTGCATAACTTCTTTTTCTAAAGAAAGGAAATCATGTGTATTCGTGCTTCTGAAACTTTCATGCTTCAAAGTTTGTATGGGAGTTTAATATAGTATTTCAATTTAAGATTATTACTGTTATACTACAGCATATGATACAGATCTTCACTATTTGAAAGATACAGAATCATCGAAGAGTTTACATGACAAGATTGAAGTCATGCTCTTAGAGCCGAACTAAATTGTCATTAATAGTATAAGTAATCAATGAATTATGAATGAATGTGTTTTATTTTGTAGATGTCGTATAACTATTTATAAATGAAACTCGATCTTCCTTTAAAAAAAAGTCTGGAGTAAAGAAATTATTTCAATTCCATACTTCATGATTTTTAACAATTGAATCTATTTTTATTACATTTTTTAAAACCAGATGGTATAAATTCACCGGTTAAAAAGCCTAGAGTATAGAAATTATTTCCGAATTGGAGTGTGATCTTTTATTTATTTTTAGGGAGTAAGAACTTTTCAGCATTTGAACCTCACGGAAGTGTCATTTCATCTTGTCTTAATGTGTCACTGTTTGTGTACTATTAAAACGCCAAGACAAGACAAGAGATGAGAACAATGATAGTCCTGAGAGACAATATTTTCAATGCCCTAATGCCCTACAAGAAAGGCAGTAAAATGACAAACATTTCTTGTGAGTGATTAGAATCTGAACTATAATGGAGTACTCAATCAAAGAGTAGAATTTTGCTTTCTTTCACTTTTCTTTTTCAGATCGAATATTATGTTGTTCAGAGTAGAGCAATTGAGACACGGTAAGTACCATATTATGGCTTCACATATTACTGCGGCAACCTAAAAAAAAATATCTTGTTGAATACATGATGACATTGGGTAAAGTTGGCTCGTCTAAATTCAATTTCTTTTTTGGTTGATTGAGCTACAGTTGACTTTAAATTCATAATCTTACAGCCAGAAATAACTCCAATATCATTTCGCTAACAATAACTTCTAATTATCCCTAAAAAACAATAAGTCCTAAATAATTATTTATTCCTACATTGCACAAGTGAAAATTAAGGTAATTAATTCTTTCACTTTGATGATGTTATATCCTATTAATTGTTGATGCTAAAAATATATTTTAGGCCAAATTTTGGAACAAATAAATACAACCCAAAGAAATTACACATTTTCAAGTCCAAAACTCTTTAATGAGGTGGTGATGTAATTCACAACACATATCTTTGAATTTAAAACAAATTAAAATAGTTGAAAAAAAAAACAAATTAAAAGAAATGGAGAAGAATCTCAAAAAAAAAAAGTAATTGTAAAAGGTGGAATTCATGTCTACAATCCGCATATGAATTCCACTTGTCATAGATATATGATGAATTACATATATAGTTTTAACTTTTAAGTTCAAAACACTAATAAGGTGATGAGGTGGTAATGATAGTTTTTGATAATTTAATAAAAATGGATCTCCAATTTAAAATATTTTACCTCTACTCACATAAGTAGTAACAATTTATCCAAGATGGATTGATATATGGCAATGATAGTTGACAAATCTTTGAATTTGAAACAAATTAAAAGAAATAGTGGAGGATGGAGGAAGAAGTAATCGTGAAACCACTTACATGATGATAATCTAGTCGATTATGTATATAACAAGGGGATTCATGTGTATGATCCGTATATGAATGAATTCTACTCATTATAAATATATGGTCTAATGCACCATGATTTATATAATAACTTTTAGTGACCAACAATTTGCTGAGTTAAAAAGTGAAAATTGCAACGAGCCATGGAGCTAAAAAATATCTATTATGAAGCATGCCAAATTTCATCGAAGTAGGAAAGAACATTGAGGTATAAGAGAGGAGAAGAAATCAAGATAATCACAATCAATCTTAAAAACAAATCAACTCAACGATTCAATAACTTATCAACAATTAAAATCTCATACAAGTTTTTATTTTTGCTGCGACTCTTTACTTGAGCTTTGTTGGTGATCTAAAAGTCTTTATTATTTAAATTTTCTTAGGGCATGTTTGGTATGATGGAATTCCAAAATACTTGGATTGTACACAATCCATGTATTGTTACAATTAATGGATTTTGGCAAAATCTCACCCACTATGTGGGATCTAAAAAAGCCTTCAAAATGAGGGTTTTCACTAGGGCTGTCAAAACGGGTTGGTGGGTCGTGTTCATGTCGGGTTGACAGACTCAGGTGACACGATTAGGGTCAACACGAACACGACCCATTTAATAATCGTGTCAAAAATTTAAACACGAACACGACACGCATAACCCGTTTACTTAAATGGATCGTATGTGGGTCATAAATTTAACACGACTCACAACCCATTTAACTTATAAATCTTTTTTTTAATTTAAACATACATATTAAACTTCTAAAATATAATAAATAAAACAATTAATATAATAAAATATATAATTATGAAAGGACAAATACTTTTATTAAATTAATAATTTTTTGACATATTATTATTTTTTATATTTAAAAGAAATAGAAAAATATTTTAGTTTTTTATACAACTAGAGAAAGTGGCTGTGTGAAAATGAGAAAAGTAGACTTTATCTAATATGAATTTATTTAAATTAAATGCCTAATGACAATTATAACATTATAAATATGATATATTACATGGGTTGAAAATGGGTTGGGTCGTGTTGACACGACCTACATAACACGAAATATTTTAACGGGTTAGGATGGGTTCACGGGTCAACCCGTGACACGACCCATTTAAATCGTGTCTTAAATAGGTCGACCCGTTTCTGACACGAATTCGCCAATTTTACATGTTTCACGAATCGTGTTAGTGTGTCATGACCCATTTTGACACCCTTAGTTTTCACCCACATTCCATGGATTCTTTAAAATCCAACATAAAAAAAAAATTATTTAACCAAATGATAGATTTCACAAATTCCATCAACAATGAAACCCTCACTTCAATTCCCTCGTACCAAACATTGGGCTTAGTCTTTGTTTGGGAGCAGTAATTAAGTATCGTTAATTTTGGCATGTTTGGAAAGCCAATAAAAATACGAGGGAGAAAAAAAATCAGTCTTTGGTCCATATTTGATTATCACGAAACATGAGTCAATCAAAATTTTTAAAAAAAAAATTATCTTTGCATCATTTTTATGTATTTGAAACTTTAAATTACAAAGGCGAAAATGTTAATTTAATGTATTGAAAAATATACCTCTTTCCTATTTCTTCTATTTTCTTCTCTATATATTTCTAATCTTCTCGAAGACAATATTCCTTCCATCTTAAAACATAGTTAGCCATTTTAGTTTGAGCCTAGCTTTGTTAAAGTTATAGTGTAACAAATTTTAGTTTACATTTTAAGAAAGAGAAGTAATTAAGGGATTAAATTGATTAAAATTAAATAGAATTATTATTAAAATTCACTTTAAATATGACTTTTCAAGTTGAAAATATTTAATAATCACAACTATCGTAAAAGATTAAAATTAACATTCCAACCTTCTTATTTAAATTATTAATAATTTGATCAACATAACATGTTTAAGAAATGAAGGAGAGTGTCGAGACACAAATGTAATAATCGTATGGCCCTTTTTTTTTCACCTGAGAAGAGATATTGAACTTTGGATTTTGCAGGGACGTAAAAAGTACAAACTAAGGATAGCCATAGAAGTGCCTATCCAAAAGACCCACCACACCCCAAAATAAGGATGTTGGGGTTCCTTTAATGTTTGATAATAGACAAGTAAAGCTACTCTGTTTCAATGGAAATGGGTTCCATTTGCCAGGTATCCCACCAGCAACATCCAAGTGCAGCAGCAGACCTTTTTGGTAGTCATTTTTTTTGGCTACTGCTGCCTTTCTAAGAGATCTTCTTCTTGTTTAGGATGGGCTAACATTCCACTATCTTCTGTATTCATGCAATGAAGAAGGCACACTAGTCCCCATACAATGATTGTGCATTACTAAAGATAAGACAACTTCCAACTTCCTGATAAGGAAACTTTATGATGATACACCTACATTGTGTTTTTGAGTGATGGAATTCTTCAAGAGAATTACATCATAAGACAACAAAATCCCAACATTTTCTATCTTCATACCTACTAGATCTCCTTTTGAAACGAACCAAGGGGGGTCACCTTCAAAATCATGAATTAAGAAGCATGTTCATCATTTACTGAGATAATATCTCAGTTGGTGGACCTAAAGATCTCTCTCCAGCCAGTGGGTACACATTCAATATCTGAACTCTTTCCCAATGAGCAATCAAAAGTTTTAGGCATGTTATGCCAATCTTAGGTACGTTGCAACAGTAAATGATATATGCCAACGCATGTCCCGTAATATTGCAGTTCAACATTTACATTGAGCAACTTTCGTTCTGTTTCTTCAAATTTCACCTTACAACATACAACTTTTGAAAATTTACAGAAGAATGAACAAATTGTAAGTGGTAACCCATCCAATGTTACAAATAAGTTACACCAAAAAGCTCATGATATAAAATTCAGCTTTTGGGAGGGTGTCGTACATATTTTTGTACTCGTACATATGTTTTTGCTTGTTTAGTTGACTTCTATCGGTACTTGGATGGGACTTCCATTGGTACACAGACGGATTTTCGGTCATTTGCTTGTTGCTGTCTCACTAGATCTCAACTCTCTTTCAAGCTCATCAAACTCCCAATCACCAATGTCTTCAGCAGAGTAATCTCTAGCATCCTTCCCAAACTCCGACTCGAGCTTTGCTAGTTCAGCTGCAGGATCGAGCACCTGCTGTTCCCCAACTGCAATCTCTTTGGGTTGCCTGTCTGGCTCAGATTTTGGTGTATCATCAGCATCTGGAATTGATTTATGGGTTGGACTTCCTAGTGGTTTATCGGGTATAGTTTCAGCCTTGGGGGTTGGTGGAGTCTCAACTTCTAGAATGGGTCTCTCAATGGATTCAAATTCCTTTCTCAACTTCTCAAGAACATCAAATAGCTCTTTAATCCTTGTGCCGTCTTTCCTGGATCAGAAAGGAGCCGAATAAAATATTCAGGATGTGAGTATCCAAAATAGAGGAACAGCAAAAATAACCTTGACTGCTTATGGAATGAGAATTTGATATCTAAAGGCTTAACATTCAGATTTAGTTTGAAACTTTGAATATTACAAGATTCAATCAATCAAATCAAACTGGAATCCAAAACTAAACAATTTTTAGTGCACACTGAAACGAGTGTTCAAGCACTAATACCAACCAAAGCAGATCTTTACAAAAACCTCATTTAAATTAAAATAGAAGGCTTTTATTTCAAATCCCCTTCCATCAAACATCAAAACTAGATAGATAAATAAATAAATAAGAGAAAAAGAAAAGATAAGCAGAAAGATGAGGATTCAACAATGAAATCACCTCTGAATCCCTGCCTGGTGAGCATAAAGCTGCTCCCTCATGTTATCCACCACGCTGAAGGTAGTTATAATCTGAAACAAGACAACACAATTAATCAATCCATGTCTAATAATCTTTTACAAGCTTAATATAAACAAATGGGGAAATTCAATTTCAAAAGGAGATAAAATAGCATAGAGAAATTTCTGGGACGTCTACATAAAAATACTTTATTATACTAGTAAAGGAGGGATTGGGTTATTGATGAGTGCAACCTGGTGCAAAATCTGTGCAGCTGTGCCATAGAAATAATCAAAAAATAGTTGGAGAGAATTAACTTAAACTAAATGCTTTTCCAAGCATATGAATTATATGAAAAAAGAAAAGACAGTTTTACATTTACAGTATAATTGGTTAACTAAAACATAAGCAGTTTAGTAATAACCATAAACTCTATTTTACATGTTATTATGCATAAATCGCTGAAATTATTTACCTGACCAGACACGTTATGATATTTTATACAGTAATTGGTAAAGTTTCAGTTGGAAGTCCAAAATAGTTACGTGAGTAATAACCTAACTTCAAATATCATTCAGCAGGAAATATAACAATAGAATTCTTTTTACTGAAGCATGATATGACATGTCATTTGAACATTACAACAAGGCATGATGAAACCACACTTTGTACCTTGGCTTCATATTCCAAATATTCTTCCTCTAGATTTTTCCTTGGATGTAATGATTTAGTATCATCATGATGCACACTAGCTGCCATCTGTGACCTGTGTTGCAAAAAGAAAGGGAAAGGAAAAAAAAAAAGAGAGATTCAGAAAACTTGATTGAACCACTGCTCTTCAGAACATCAACAATGCCAAAAATACATCACCCTTCACTCAATTTCTTTAGATTTTCCACAAATGTCCCAATGCGGCTGATAGCAGGCTCCAGCTCTTTCTGCATGAGAAATACAGGTAGTATTAGGACAAAAATTTGCATGCAGGCAGGCACAAAAAAGGAGGGAGGGGAGGGAGCAAGCATTTAGTAATAGCCCTATGTACATACACTTCAAAAGAACGTCATACCTTATAATCAGAGAGGAGACGCGTTGCCAACTTCACAAAATAGTCCTCATGTCTTTCCAGTTTATCACTTGAACATGCAAATAAGTAACAAGTACCAACAAAAAAATTCAGGAATTTTCAGTCTAATTATTTTAAACAGAAAATAGGAAATATGCTTTTCCATATTAGAAACTAATAAAAAAATACAATAAAGTATTGCTTATCAAAAACAAAAAGGGTATAAGTAATGTCAAATAAATTGAAGTACATACTTGACCTGCTTCTCCTTCATTTCTGTATACGAGCATTGGAGAACCCAAGTATCTTCCAGAAAATTAATCCAGGTACTGAGGACATTTGCTTCTACCTTGCATGAAGCAATAGACTTTGACAGCTCATCTTCCTATTAGCACATTTGGAAAGTACATCAGGTATCTGAATAATGAGGATGCCCAAAGACTATGGAATAAATAACTTCCACAAAGAAGGTGAAAACAAGAGAGAATTATGAACCTTTGATTTTAAGTGTTCAATTATCTGATTGTTAGCCTCATCAAACTGGTCTCTCTCTTCCCTAGCAATGCGCAAGCGTGCATTTGCAGCAGCCAATGAGACATTAACCTACAGCATGTTGAGCAATCTTTAACGGTTGGCAATCAACACATGAAAAGTGGATGGGAAAGGGAAACTACAAAAAATGACATCAACTTAACAGAAGATACTGGATGATCAATGGTTCAAATAATTTGTGTGAAGATATGACAATCTCATTCTAAAATGCAGACAAGACCTAGAACTTTTCAGCTACCTCACTCATGTAATTTTGGATAAAATTCCTATGCTGAATTTGGATTGATTGACTTGAAGTTAAGGAATCTAGGTGTAATATTTAGCTTCAATGGTTTCCAAACCAGTAGTTCTTTAGTTGACAAAATTCAAAAATGGAATGATTCATGAACATGTATGAGAACTTAGTGGGGTGCATGTGAAATTATAGCTTTCTATATAGACTTTTAAAGATACCCTCAAACAAGCCATGCTGGTGAATCTAACCTCTTGATGTTGACCTAACCAATGAATCAAACATTGAGCATTATCAACTTAAACCTCCAATTGAATTTGCTCACCCAAGCACTACTTCAGACCATACAATATTTCATAATGAAATCAATGTGGGATTTGTCATTCCATGGCCGCATCAATTGCGGCACTGCCATTGTGGACAAGGAATGCCATATTGCCTCACACAAGTTCCATTATTTTGCAAAGCAAGAGCAATAATTTTGGATAAAACAGGTTCATAAGAAATATTACTATTCACCAAGTCATTTTTAACCACAGCCTCTTGTAAAATTCATCACAATAGCATTAGCATTTCCTTAAAATACAGGGCAGCCATATAGACCTTATATAAATATTACTGTTCCATAATGTCAATACCAATAACAATGTTGATATACATAATGTTAGATTAGTCTGTTTTTCTGATGCTGTTGTTATATCCAGAACTACATGAAAATGTCCTTTAGTGAAAGTTCTCATGTGGCACTGGCAGCATAATTAGAAGGAAAAATGCATATTTTGCCCCCTGCACTTCATCTCATTTCCCAATTTACCCCCTGTACTCTAATTTGAAGACATTTGCCCCATGTACTCGAATTTACACCCACATTAAGGACAAATTCAACGGTGTCCTTGACGGCGTTAGTGAAGTGAATTACAAGAGGAGAAAAAACCTATTTTACCCCCTGTACATTCGATTTTTTTACATTTACCCCTTGTAGTCTAATTTTTTTTTTTGAATTTACCCCCTGTACATAATTTTCAGCTACAATAAGTTCAATTTAAATGGTATCTCTTTGGTTTAATTTCATACACGGTCTTTGAATTTTTCATATTGTACTATCATGGTCCTTTTATTTTTATTTGTAACAAAAACTCCCCAAACTTCAGTTTTTGTAACACAAAACTCCCTACTGTTAGTGTCCAACCTCTATCCCCTTATTAAAAAAATTCTTTTTAATGGTATTTAATATGAAAATTTTTATTTGAGTCAAGAAAAATGTAATTTAATTTATAAAAAAATAAAAATTATATATTGACCGTCAAATTATTTTTATATTTTTTAAACTAAATAAAATTGACAAATTCCTAGAAAAAAGAGAAAATACTCAAATAGTTCCAATTTTGGTGAAAGGTCATTGTAAAACATTATCGATTTATTGAACTATAAGATGGTAAAGTCTATTTAACGATAGTGACTAAATATTTTTGTTAGTATTCAAGAACACAGAAGTCTC